>JAANSN010001547.1:0-32361 GCA_036850665.1 Dicranocentrus wangi
TGGTCTAATTTTACTGGAAATGTAAATTCTGGTGTTCCATATTCAAAGTACTTATTACTTATTAGTCCAATAGGTACTTACTATTACGCAGCAGTTCAAAATGATATTACGTAAACAACAATATAAAAAATGGGAGAATATTACTGAAAGGAGGCTGAAACTAAAAGAGACAGGAGTTCATAAAAACATTCATTTATATGCGTATCACCTTTTCGTATGATGAGGTTACTGGCCGTTGTTGTTGTGGGTAAATCACGTCGTCGCGAGTCTTGACGTGACGATGATTCCAAATGCCAGAACTGGTTATCCGAAGGTTGCTATACCGAGACATGTCAGACCGTGCATGGAGTTGATCTTCCATTTGCATTACCATAGTGCATATTACTAGCAAAAATACTATTTTATATGAAGTGCAAAAATCCACAGATTCATTTCAATTGGTTTTAATTAATGGTCCATGTGTATAATAATTGTTTGTTATATGCACTTGGAGTTCAAATACGTTCTCTACTTTATTATACTATTAGTACGGTGAATACAGATACAGTGACAATGAAAATTAATTGATATTATTTTTGCTTGCAATTCATTAGTGTTATGGCTTGGTACAAATCATTTCTTCACACGCACACGCAAAGACAGTGATGATGATGACATGACCATCAACCATCACATATTGGTATATAGCATGAGCATTTGGCATGTGGGTTTGATGTTGATAGCATTGATAGTATAAGGTATGGGCATTAATGCAGGAGGATCTGTAGTCTGTACTTACTGTGTGACGCTATATCCTGTGTGATTCAAGAGTTTTTGAAGAATCGTATTTTCGAGCTTTTGTTGTTGTAATGCGTACAGCTCGGCCTCGACCTTTCCAGCAAACATGCCATTATAACTAATAAAAATTTTGTTTCACAGTACGTTTGTCAACGTCACGAACGTTTTTTTTTTGCTTTCGAAATGAATCGCCTGAACTGAATCCAATGTTCATTTACCCGAATCTGTCTAATCTATTCTTTTCATTGTGATATTATATAGTCTTTAGATTACTAATTACCTACATGCATGCTAGTGCTAGCTCACTTAAATATTAATAAATTGCCGCAAAATTTTCATAGTTAATTTTACTACATATAATCTATTATAATAATAAGAAAATTCCAGCTCCTATCTAGTGCTGGCTACGCATTAATTATAAGTATTAATAGAATAAGTTAATTAAGCTACATAATCTATTCTTGCTCTTGCTCCCATTTTCTTGCCCCGGTTTACTCAAAAAAACGGGAAAAACAGACCATCCACAGTTCTGTCAAATATCCAATAAAAGAAATCCGTTTCAGCCCCCTTTTTCAAATCATAAAATCCCCCGAAACTGTACGCCACCGGTCTGAAGGCTACCATTTTCCTCTTCACAATTCTGGTCTTAAGAGACGGACCAATGACCCCTCCTCTCTGGTAGTCCTCCACAAACAAGTGTCGCCTTCGGAGACACATGGCCGTGCTACTGGTATGAGCCGCGATCCCCAAGGGGAGCACCCAATACGCCAAACACCCACAAATACAGGAGGTCACCGGCATCACCCAGAATATGCCGAGGGGGATAACCTGAAAGCACCTCAGAGTGACAATGTTACATCCAACAAATATAACAAAGCCAAGTCCCATCATGATACCTGCAAACGAGTTAAACGCTTCCTTGCTCGTGGTGTCTGCAACTCGAAATGTGGAGTACCATTGGAAAAACTTCAAATCAGCGGTTCTGCCTGACGGTAAGTGGTTCAGGATTTGGAGACAGGATGAATGGAGCTCCAGCCAGTACACGAGGAGGGGCAAGAAAAAAGAGTAAAATCGACAAATCTCGAAACCATAAATGAGAATAAAGAAAGCTCGCAGGCTACGGATGACAACGGGCAACAAGGAAATACAAAATTTGTCTTCGTTGCAGATGTCAGGGGAGAGGAGGATCGAGAGGCGGTGGCCGAAGGCACTATTTCTTCCGAAGACTCCAGCCGGAAAGAATGCAAACGGGAATGAGATGCAGGTAACATTGAGGAAGTGCAGAGCTCGCGAGCAATTTTTCCAGAAGGAGGTCTCGCGAAATCCACTTTTTCTGGGGATTCGACCCAGTGGAACTTGCTCCAGCGTTCCTAGAGGATTAAAATTAATATTGCTGTAAAGTTGTGAAAGGAAAAAAATTTTCAAAGGGATTTTGCTTACGAAGCTGCTTCAGGAGTTGGCTCATTTGTGCAAACCCTGTGACCAAGGAGTCAACATGGCAAACCATTACTGCGGCCGAGCTCCAGACGAAGATGGCCTGACCAAGCATTCCAGTAGTAAATAGGACAAAACCTGGACGAAACAATGCGGCATTCAGTATCACTGTCCCGGAAGTGAGCGTATTTACAAGACCAACCACCCCAAAGATGTTGATGTAGGAGGGGAAGTATCCTGAAAAGCTGTGACCTCGTGTAGTGAAAGCCTCCTCTTTTACATCCCATTCGAGGACCATTGGATCAAATGTGGACATCCAGGAGAAAAGTCGGGAGTGAAAGTGAAATGCTTTGGAACAGTAGGAGAAGGAAGGGGTTTGTGATTGGGGAGATGGAGGGGACTTTGTGAATGATGGACATATTGTTGACATATTTCGAAGAGGTGCTGCAAAAGTGACAACTGTTCTATTGGAGAGCGGAAGGAGACTGGTTGGAATTTTTCAGTTTCGATTATGAGTTGATCCGAAAGGCATCCTCGTGTCTAAATAACGTGGAATGTCGGTATCATATATACTTCTTCTCCTGCTGGAGGTCTTCTGAGATTCTAGTCCTCGACTAAATTTGATTTATAATCTCTTGTCTGATGAGGAATAGTATTACATTGAATTTAATTCGAAACTAGAAGACAAGGTTAAAGGTTTAAGGCTTAATTCCCAGCGTTGGATTTTTATTAAGATAGCGATAATTGAATCCAATATCAAAATGCGGAAATTATTTTTTGATAAGTTGAAATCCCATATCGTCTCGTATCATTAAAACTAGTATCCTTTAAAAGCATGACTTTAGCCTTCATTTCAAGGCACGACCTCGTCGTAAGGACTACTGGATAATTGAAATCTATAGAGAATTAAGATTTTCTTTTATTCAATCAATTTCATCTGGATTAATTGAATTTAGCTCGTCGAGAAAAATCGGGAATGCGCTGTGGACAAAGAATATGACTCCTTTTATACTACTTATTTTACTCGACTTTGCGTTGGAACTCCACGCTTAGCATATAACCTCAATGATACTCAAGTCGACAAAATGGGACTGATACTTAGCAAAGAAACTAGATTTGAAGCCGGAAATGCGTGAGTGGGGTACCCTCTATAAATATTTATCTCAAAACTACAGAGTATCCATCCTGTGTCGGGTCGGGATTACGGTCGGCGGGGAAGAGATAGCCAAAGAAGCAAGAAAGACTTGTGTGAGAATCTTCAAGTAGAAATCACAGTCCAAGACTATCACTCCCTGAACGAAAAATTTGATAGAATAGTGTCTGTCGGGATGTTTGAGCATGTTGGGTATAAGAACTACAGGACTAACAGGGCAATTTTTTGTAGTTTTTTCTGTTGCCTGAAAAGGGAAACCCCAGATTTACTGATTCGCTAATTAACTACCTACACAATTCCAAGAAATTGGGTGTAGTAGGTATCTCGCGTCCCACTTTTTTCCATTTTCAGTTCCTAACTAGGTACTTAATTAATCTTCAACAACAGGCCAGAAAATCCTGTTTAGAACATGTTTCGTTTTATGACACTCATATTTACCTACCTTATATTGCAAAATAGTAAAATTACATCTATTTAGCATTGCAAACCTACTGTCTTTTATCAGAACTGTCCCACGCTAGCAAATGTCCGATGTGTTGGTACAGTAGGTTAGAACACTAGGTGTGATTTCTTGTTATTCCTATATTCCAAACCGACTGCACTTTGCACTTGCACTACAATTTCATGCATATCCACACAAAAGAAATTTTTGGCCATAAAGAAATTCAGTCTCTGCCTTTGTGCAACTTGTCAAACCAGCTATTAAACTAGCTATGTGGACAGGTATATAATAAATATATCCATGTAGGTATGAAATCAACAAAGATTCCAATAAAATTCATTACGTTTTTACGAAAATACTCTATGGAGTAAAGGAAACAAAACAGCCTTGGATAACTTTCTTTTATGATACCCATGATGCTTCTTGGAAATTTTATTTACGAAGAAATGGAACCTCGGCGGATTTTCCACCAATTTACTTATTCAAAAATTTCCCTTCTAATAACCCAGTGCACACTATATTCAGCCCGCAGTCCTAATTCTGTTGTTAATATAAACAGTGCCTGAAAATCAGTCTACGAATTCCCCTTCAACATGGGTTTCTCCAGCATAGCCTACTTTTTTGTTATAATATTTATCCGCTCCTATAAATGGGTTGAGCTCCAGGTAATACGACTTTTCTCCGGAACACTGAGGAGGATAATAACGAGAAGATTGGAAAAGATTGGAGTTGTTTTTCACCTCCCCGGAGACAAGGAATGGAGGAAAGAAGACGAGGAAAGAGTTCAGGATAAGTCGGAGTACGAGGAGATTCTTCATTTCCAGGCACACAATGACTCATTTTTTGTCCACTTTGCGAATTTGGCATCCCTGGCATTTGGGGAAATGTACGTAGAGGGACACTACGATGCAAAGTCCGAAGAAGATATTAGTCAATTGATGAGGCGTTTAATGGAAAATAATATTTATGAGGAGCTCTATTTAAACTTCTGGAATCGGTTCCTCCTCTATTTGGAATTCTACGCGTTTAATTTACAGACGAGATCCAGAGCATTTGAAGTTGGACGGAAACATTATGATTTAGGTTAGTTGAGCTTTTAAAATTCCTTCACAACAAACAACAAACAGCAAATCAATGTTATTTTGCAAATTTAGGAAACGAATTGTACGAATCCTTTCTCGATCCTAATCTCCAGTACACTTGTGGATATTGGGCAAAGGCGGACAACCTCAATGATGCCCAAGTAGACAAAATGGAGTTGATAGCAAAGAAACTAGATTTGAAGCCGGGAATGCGGGTTCTTGACATTGGCTGTGGATGGGGCACCCTCTGCAAATATTTAGCTCAAAACTACGGAGTATCCTGTGTCGGCATTACGGTTGGGGAAGAAGGTGCCAAGTACGCGAGGAAAAACTGTGCTAGTCTTCCCGTTGAAATCAGAGTCCAAGACTATCGATCCTTGAACGAGAAATTTGACAGAATAGTATCCGTTGGAATGTTTGAGCATGTGGGATATAAAAACTACAGGACTTATATGAAGGTTGATGGAATAGTTATAACGTTATTGACTCATTATGGTTTTAGTATTGGTAGAAGGACTAACATTGCAGCTTTTAATCCATTTTCAGGTTGCTCATAGGTGCCTTGCAGATGACGGGATTTTTCTCCTTCACACAATCGGCTGCAATCACACAGACGCTCCGAGAGATGATCCATTTAGTCACAAATACATTTTTCCTAACGGGATGATCCCATATCACACGGAAATTACAAAGGCTTCGGACAACCTATTTGTGATCGAGGATTGGCATAATTTTGGTCCAGACTATGCCAAAACCCTGAACGCATGGAGGGAAAATTTTAGATTGAACTGGGGTCGAATCTCGGATAAGTACGGGGAGAAATTTTATCGCCTGTGGATGGTTTACTTGTCCAGTGCGAGAGGAATGTTTCTCGCGAGGAAACTCCAACTTTGGCAAATTGTACTCACAAAGGATGGGCTTAAGCGAGAGTATAGAGCTGCACGTTGAAAGAGAGATTTACCTATTGAGTAATTAACTGTCTTCACGATTCCAAGAAATCGGACATAGGTATCTAGCGTCACAGTATTTTGTTTTTCATTTTGTAATTCCGTAATTATAATTAATGTTACTAAATACTTACCTATTTGATTAATGTAAACAACAACAAATTAAAGCACGCCCTTTAAAACATTCTAAAATAAATTCATTTGCGATGCATTTTACAACTGCATCTGACATTCCCAAATGTGCATGCCAGGTAAAAACTGATTTTAAGTATTTTAAGCTGACAATCCTGGTGGGAAACACGTACCTATGTTCACTTACTTGGTACTTGCTACTTGCTACACACACATGCATGTGTCTATCAGATAGAACGGCGGCATTCCACAAAGCAAGCTTGTCTTGTAGTACGTAATTGGCAAATTGCATGAGCGTATTTTAGAATTGTTCAATTTATTGAAGGTCAACCAGAACTGCAATTTATATTTTGTTCGCGCAACGCAACTAATATGTGCATACCCAAACCAACATGACCAAGGAAAACAAAATTTTGACTTATTGAGCTACGTTGAAAAGCAACGGTCAATTAGACATTTCAAAAAACAAACACCTTTTGCTATAATTATGCAAACCACAAGCCTAATTGCGATTTAGGATACTGGAGTCGGGCTGAGCAAAGACACATTTTGTTAGCAGGATTTCTTCACGGCATCAATGAATCCATTTAATGATCAATTGTGTTATGTATGAGATTACACAAGGTCGAAATACAATGAATTATTCTGCTGCATACCATGTGAACAATTCAAGTGAACTTTTGAAAGTAACCGTTACCGTATTATAGCAGTGACAGGGCCGGTGCATTGTTTGTTTCCGGTTAAATAAAATGCAATAACAGACAGCAAGCGAAAGGAGTGTCAGTCATGTACAGTAGACATGGGGGATATATGTTTTGCCAATGCATGATGATAAAATCAAAGTATTTTAATTCCAAATTAAAAACGCTGAATTAAATCAATTACGCCAAGTTATATAGAAACAAGGCGAGAAAATTTCACTCTAATTCGTGAAAATGATGGAGATTATTCTACGACGAGTAAATCATCAGCGGGCAGCCCTGTACTCCCGCTTCAACCCATCTTTCGACAGCACCAATTGCCAAAGTTGAAATTTTCTAGAAAGAAACATCGCCTTGCCAGAGGACAAGTACACCATCCACATTCGGTAAAATCTCTCCCCGTATGTATGCGAAATTTGATGCCAGTTGGTTCTAAAGTTATCCCTCCAAGCGTTCAGCGTTTTGGCATAGTCTGGACCAAAATTGTGCAAATCCTCGATCACAAATAGATTATCCAAAGCCTCTGACATTTCTGTGTGATATGGAATCATCCCGTTAGGAAAAATGTACTTGTGGCTAAATGGATCATTTCGTGGGAAATTTGTGTGATTGCTGACGATGGTGTGAAGGAGAAAAACTCCGTCATCTGCAAGGCACCTATGAGCTACCTGAAAAATGTAGGAAAATCAAGGTCAGTAATTACTTCCAGATAAAAAAGGATTAAAGAATTCGCACACAATTCCATTCCCACCTTCATGTATGTCCTGAAATTTTTATGCCCCACAGCCTCAAACATCCCAATGGACACAAGTCTATCGAATTTCTCGTTCAGGGAGCGATAGTCCTGGACTCGTATTTCAACGGGAAGACCAGTACATTTCTTCCTCGCGTACTGGGCCCCTTCTTCCGAAACTGTAATCCCGACACAGGACACTCCGTAGTTTTTAGCTAAATATCTGCATAGTGTGCCCCATCCACAGCCAATGTCCAGAACACGCATCCCCGGCTTCAAATCTAGTTTCTTTGCAATTAACTCCATTTTGTGTACCTGGGCATCATTGAGGTTATCCGCTTTCGCCCAATAAGCACACGTATACTGCATATGGGGGTCGAGAAAAGATTCAAACAGATCGTTTCCTAGAAATGCAAAAAGGAATAAATTTGATTTTGTTTCATTATTATTATATGAACAATACATTTTTTAACTCAGCTAACCTAGATCGTAATGCTTTTGCCCGACTTCAAATGCCCTTGACATTGTCTGTAAATTAAATGCGTAGAATTCCATATGGAGCAGAAAGCGATTCCAGAAGTTTAAATACATCTCCTGATATAGATTCGTTTCCATGCAACGCTTAATCAGTTGAGTAAAATCTTCTTCGGACTTGGCGCAATCGAAGTGTCCCTCCATATACATTTCTCCATGTGCCAATGTCGCCAAGTTGGCAAAGTTGACAAAAAATGAGTTATTGTGGGCCTTAAAGTGAATGATTTCCTTGTAGTCTGACTGTTGCCGAACTCGTTCTTCGTCCTCTTTCGTCCATTCTTTATCTCCGGGAAGATGGTGTACAACCCCAATCTTTTCGAATCTTTCGGATATTATGCGTCTTGCCGTTCCGGGGAACAGTCGGATCACCTGAAGTTCAAGCCATTTGTAGGAGCGGATAAATATTAACACCAAACTGTAGGCTATACTGGACAAGTCCATGTTGATCTAACTTCAAAAATGATGTTTAGAAAGGTACTGTATCGATCATCAACAGAACTGAGATTAGAGTGTCCAGTCCACTAGAACTTGCGCATAATATAACACAAAATTTAGCAGGAAGGACTGGATAAGGTTTTTACGTGAGAAATTCATTAAGGAAAATTAGCGTTTATATTTGTACCCGTGTCACTCTTGTGTACCAGGATAAACTTCACAAAACTATTAAATATTATATACCATCTGGAGAAGTAGTAATAAGAATATAATAATTTGCAATAGTCGCATACATTAATGCCTAAACATTAATTGGATCAGTCTAGGCCGCCCAGTACATGATTTTTTGAAGGACGAGACAGAAATAAGTGGAAATTCTCACTGACTGAGAATCTCTTTGACAAATGCGGAAACACGTGCAGTGTGGATGCTGCGCGCAGTACTGGGTTTTATTTTTAAGCTATAATTTCCTAATCTCCAATTCTCCATAACCTCACAACAAGAGTACACACGTGTTTAATTTTAACTGACCTGACAATTATTGTATAGGGAAACTTGCGTCATGGTCATGCGTCATCGCCTATTTGTTGCATGCCGCATTACACTATGCAAGAAACTTTATAATATCTATAACAGCCCATTAAAAATCCTGGTTTACTTTAAAAATTTCCTTAACACATTTTTCACTGTAAAATCCGAGCATTCGATTTAAATATGCATAATATATAACCATTTCAATCGTTCGTTTAAAAATAACTATTAATTATTAAATAAATGCTTATTAAATATTTTAAATATGGCATGTTTCTCACATTTTACACTAGTGCATTAGGTGATAAATGTTATCTTAATTTTCGCAAGAAGAAAATCCGAAGTTGTTTTAGAACAGGAACCACGTGGGCCAACCTCGTGGTTAATAGGGATATTATATATTAATTATAATATTATTATAATTAGGTTCCATTTTGAGACTCGAGATGACGAGTGATGATTAAATGAAATCCAGTCGTCGCGCGTTGGGTAGGATATTGCTGTGTGAGACGAGTACAAGCTTCAGCCATCAGCATTTTCAAGGTATGGTTTTTAAGCGTGCAGTTTTTCAGTACATATATGTAAACGCCCTAAACTTGCAGGAATATGAACAGTTTACTGGTTGTGAGTCGAAAGAAGGATTTTGCAAAATGCAGGATTATTTAATTGAGTTCAAGGATTTTCTCATGCACAAGGCTTCTTGATTAACATTGCACGTGTGGAACTAGCATAATCTTGCTTCTAATCTCTTTTAACTGTTCTCAAAACCGGCTGCGAATTTCACGATAAAATGTGAATATCAATTATTGTTAATAATATAATGACTAATGAGTAATGACGCTGCGTGAAGTGGAGCAGAGCTGCTAATTTATGTCCATCAAGACTGGTCGACGTCGACTCCTCTATAATTAGAGTGCAGACAGTAAGCTTTGTCCATTATTAGGTGAAGAATCATGATTTTTTAAAAGAGAGTGATCTGCAGGAACGAATTTTAATCATGAGAAATGGAAACCTAACCTAAGGGCGTATCAAGTACTTTAAAGTTAGATAAGCTGGTTTTCCCTAATGCACTTTAATGAAAAATAGTAATGTACTCAATTTATTGAGACCAACTAGTTTTTCTGGAACCACTTTTACGAGCTTCCTACCCCTGTAGACCAAGTTTTGAAACCGTGCCGTGTGTTTGATTGTGTGACAACCTGAGATTTCTACGGGTAGGTCAATTTGCATAATGGACTTCAAATTTGCTACAGAGCCTATTTAACTTAGTCTAATGTCTATTCTTATGGTTAACTTTATTTATGATAGATAATTTAAATTTAGTTTAAATTATTCATTAATTACATTATATATTATATTCTTATATTGACGGCAATGTTTTTTCAAGGAGGCTACTATGCTTATACGTGAGTATATCTTATTACGCTTTTTTGGTTGCAATTGCATGCAATGCATGAAATGATAATATATTCTTATTCTTAGAATCCATGGAAAAGTTTATGACCTTATAGTCTGTAAATTTTAATTTTCTATTGAAAATTGAAATTGTTATGCTAATTGAGATTTTATCAAAAGGAGAGATATTTGTATTTATATAGCTAGCATAGAAAAACCAGGCTCCTTAAGTTAATGTTAAGTGTGTAAAAATACATAATACACACACCGATATTCTCTGTATAGCTAGCTATACTGGGCTGTAACTTATGATAATGAGTAATGACCTGCCACTTATTGAGTATTTTTTAAAAAGTTCCTAAGAAAGGAAACGTTCCGATTGGGTTTCCTATAATATATACGCAAAAAGACATTGACGAAGAAAGTTTTACATATTATATTAGTCGATATGTCAAAGTGATCTGTAACGTGCAGTGCAGGGATCTGGCATTTCCAATTATGAACATCCATATCATCATTGTAATTTAATGTATATACCGTCAGCATGCATGCATCAAAGAACAAAGAATAAACATTAAAACACTATCCATACATACACGAGTGACCTTTTTATTATTAGTCTTTCAAAGGCAGAATAAAAACAATCTTAAGCTGAAGAAGTAGCGGCGGCAGAAGGTGATGAGGTATCCATTCCCGTCTCTTCTGTGTATTTGCCCTTTCCGAGCTTAGCCTGCTTGGCCAAGCGTCCCTTAGCTCTTCGGTCAAGGATTTCTTTACGATTTTTATCCAACTTCAGTTTAACTATTACTACCTATAAACACAAAAATACACAACCATTCAACCATTATTTGATATTTGTGTCATTTCAACAGCACAATTAAATACAAGTAAATCTCCCCCCCAAAATCCTACTAAAAAGTAAAAATTGCGAACCTTTGAAGGGTGAATAGCAACGTTAACAACAGCACCGCCGGCCTTCTCACGCTGGATACGTTCAATGTGGAGGCAAAATCGCTTACGGTAAACTTGAATTATTTTCCCCACTTGTTGTCCCTTGAAATGGCCTCTCATAACCTGAAGAAATATTTTAAAAAAGAAGAAGAAGAACCACATTAGTCACACAACCTGGCTGAAACATCGTTAACCCTAAAAGCCCATTATTCTTTGCTAGTTTATTAAACTCTCAGATCCAAGTCTTCGCCATTTTAAACTACCATAAACAGTCACTGGAATGCCGAGAGGACCCCACAGAAAACCTGTGTGATACTCACATTGGCACCAGCTCCACAACGGCAGCCATCTAAAATCTGAGAATGGGTTATAAAGTTACATCATCGAGTTCCGAACCGACCGAACAACAGGCTACCTCCTCCTGCTAAAATAATTAAATACTCAAAAAATATATATATTTATTTATTTACCATAACTTCGTCATCCTTTCGAACGGGCATGCTCCTAACATTGTATTTCAATCGGAGTTCCTTGGACAGCGGGGCCGCCATGAGCTTCCTCTTGATGTGGGACGGTGCGTTAAAATGACGCTTCCTATTTTTCCTCCGGGAGCTCGTCACCTGACTGTTCCTCTTCATCTTCTTCAGTTTCGAAAGGACAATAACTTGACTTCAAAACTAAAAAAAACTGCTGTGTTGGCTTTGGGCTCTGGTCCTGGTCAAACTAAATTAACTAAAACGTGGGAAAGCGAGAGGTGTCGCATCAACAAACTCTCAGCTCGACTGCCAGCCGACTCGGAAATGACTGGAATCCGGAATCAGTGTGGATCTCCTCCTCCGTGTCATACATTTTGTAGATCCCTCCTTAGTCTTATTACCCCTATTCGGATGTGAGCTACGGTCACAATATCAATGCCATAGTTTTATTATGTGCCATATGGATAGTGCCATTATAAAATCAATCAGGACATGAGAAGCTGGATGGGAGGGATGGGACGTGACGTGGCCGACGTGGGTGGTAAAAAAATGCCTACTTGGGCAAAAATTTATTGAATTGGAGTGTAATAAAACAGATTAGTTCATATACACTTATATGATATAAAACAGGAATCGCAAAAGTATACAACCAACCACTATAAATCCTATTATATTCCGTATAACAATTAGTCAAGCAGTAATATCTGGTACGGTACATGTAAGAAGCATCTATAGGCATAGCCAAATGTAATTGTAATACTACTATAGTTGGATTGGCTATATGGCATAGGTATTCACATTTAACGAGAGGGATAATTAAAACATTTAATTTAACCTGCTTGCTAGCTACTAAGGATGTGAATACGATTGTTGCTCGTCGTGCCCCATTTTAACCAACTCTTTGGTAAAGATGTCTTCAATATGATCACACATTAAAATAACATCTTCCAGACATTTTTTCAGCATTTCTCTGGCTGCAACTCCAGAACCAGGTTGTGCTTGAATGCGTAGATGCATAACACGTTCATCAGGATGAGGTATGGAATATCCACAAAAGTTGACCTGAGGGCTACAAAATCAGTAAAATCATAAGAATATGAATACAATCATGGTTCTTTTGATGATATTAATACGAGTTGGAGTTACTATTTACAGAATTAAAAAGTGTTGCTTTGCATTGCGGTAAGTAAGCATACCTCCACACAACATAACTAGTCTTTAGTTTTATAAGAAAAAAGGGCCGGCCTATATGTATATGAATATTGAATATTTGTATAATTTTTTAGGCTCACTAGAGTGGATCAACATTCACCTACATCTACATAATTACATTTACATACATTCATTTCAAAATCTAAATTGTACATGCAACAACTATGCATTAGATTAGTAAATTATAAAAAAACGTGTAGCTCACTATTTTAGTAACTGGTCGCGTAACACATTTCCGAGAGTGTGTCCTTGGTTCTTGAAAACAAACGTCTTGACACTTTCATTGGACAGTCCGTCCGGGCAAACCTACAAATTCTCAAAACCAAATACCTCAATGTCACTTAAAAGGACCCATACGTTAAGTACATCTCTTCACTCTTCTTGTAAAGTCTTACGCTAGTTAAGATGTCCTCCTCATCTGAGTCTTCCGGCTGCTGCTGCTGCAAGTTTTCTTTTTCCAGAAGACTTGGTTCGGGTGTCACAGGGGTGTACCCTGGCGGCATTTGACTTTTTGACATCTACAAATGACAAACAATCATCAACAAAAATGAAACCAGACCGATTAGTTTACTTGCACGCACATGCCGGTTTTGCTTGTCCTTAACGATGAATGAGTACATCAATTACTGAAATGCATTAATTAATATATCAACAAGATCCAATCAACCACACACTTTACTGCTTACTACTGAGGAAACTTCCTGTCACAAATCACATTGTCATGTCATGTCAGAGCCAGAGCTGTCACATCAAAATGTAATTAGCGCCATTAGCGGTGTGAACTGATTGATAGAATGTGAATCATAAAATGCTGATGATGAGCCGAGTGAGGAGAATATATAGCGTCCTCCCTCAATCAACTCACTCAGCTTTGCACCAAAGCAAAATCGTACAAACAAAATGCATACAAAATACAAAATAGAGTAAAATGTAATATGTAAATGTAATGTAATGCGAGTGAGTGAAATGAATGCAAAATGTATGAAATCTTTTGATTTCGCATCGCATATCATATCACCATGTACCAAAGTACCAACCACCATGCATAGATGCGGAATTGCATACCCAAAACTTAATTGCAAAACCCTGCACGGACAGATGCGGAATCCGCATTGCGGATGCAAAATTCAATTCAAATGATGATGCGATGCAGAGTATTGCAGAGAAATAGGTTAATCAGTAAGTCCAACCAAAACAAATGCTCAAAATTGAAAATGCTAATGGGGCGGAGGACTGCGTACACCTACCTTTTTTATACGTATGTTCTTCTTATGCATAATAATAATAATACCTAAACTTAATTTGCTTTAATATTAAATTCCAAGTGTGTTTTTATATTTAGGTACATAGTAGAAGTAAGTAAGTAGAATAGTTTGCCTACTACAGCAACACAGTACAGTATAATAGCTATTTTGCCCGGCATGCGACACAAAAGCTGATGTGAGATGTGACTGATCTTGATGTAAGAAGTGACATGACATGTGTGTGTGGATTACTGTGGATTGTGGATGTGCGATGCGGCTACTACATAATTAGTAAGATGAAAAATGTCCATAATAATAATATGTCCCTCTGCCCACTGCCCACCCACGCCCACTATTCAATTCAGCTATTCACTCCAAATATATTTACATTTACATACATTTTCTGTTGACAAGTGACAAGGCCGACATGAATCTGATGTCCGCCGTCCGGAACTCTGACTGAATCAGTGAAAAAGCCGTGTGAGCTTTTGTTGTATCCTACCTATCAGCTGTCGTGGTGTAGCGCCTGTAGCGGTTTAGCTATTTAGCTAGCAAGCACCACGACAGGAGGATCATAAAAAAGTGAAATGGGAATGGGATGGAATAATATGGAATATGGAAATGGAATGGAATAGTACATTGTCATTGAATACAACTTATACAACTTGCACGATGTACTCTATCCCCTATAAAATATGTAAACATTCTTTCTCTATATATTTACATTTTGATTTTATTTTATTCATTTGTTTCTGTTTGTGCGTATTCCCAATTTCCCAATATATACGTACTTACCCAGTTAGCCACCTTCAAAGACGAAGAAAGGGACAAGGAGACAGACACATGACTTCGTGACGTGTTACTGGACTGAGGACGTGAGATGAGGAGACTCTGTCTGACTACCTTCGCCTTCACTCATTCATCAAGTAAGTACTTACGTATTGCATAATGTACTACAACCTCCATCTCTCTCCACTCTCTACCATCTACACCTACACATGCTTTCTACTTTTTTGTGTTGTGCAGAATCTGAAATCCAATACAGCTCGTCGAAGCAGGTGACAGTGACACACAGAGTTGTCCTCTCCTCACTCCTCACCTCACTACATGCCCGTGGTGTCCGTAAATTATATATTTAATTAGGAAACTTGCAATTGGCAACTTGGCTTGTGACTTGTGACTTGATTGTTGTTATACTACACACACACGGGTTTTGTTGAGCTTCATCAGGCAGGGTGACTGGAACTTAGAACGTACTTATCGGCCGATACTTAACGTGTAAAGGTGACGAAAGGGGGTTTAGGGATTTGAGAGCTTCGGTGGCATTCCTGGACATCATAACAAGGCTCATCACATCACCGGACGGTGTCATCATTCATTGCCATTGTGTTAAAGTGTAAAAAATTTATAAATCGTCTTATAATATTTTTGGTTGGAGGTTCGGGAGGGGGCACGGTTGGGGTGTAGTTACTTAATTCCGAACGAGGTCAAGTTCTGGATTGCCATTGTCAATATTCTTGATTGTCTGTCCTTAGGGGAAAACTTGACATACGTACACAATCAATCAATCAACAATATAGGCCGTAAGAATAAAGTAGGTAGATCGTCATCCTGAGTTACATATGTGATGTTCTTACCCGTTATCTATTGTCACTAATACGTTTTTAATAATTATTAATTTTTCGTGACTAGGACATAGGAGGAACTGAAGCCTGGAGTGGAGGTAACATATTATTTGCCATTTGTCATCCTCTGTCGCATGTGGAAGAATCAAATGGAGTACTAGTTAGGCGAATGTCTTAGGCTGACTTTCGAACGGAAACTATTGCACGACGGAATGCATCAAAATCAGACAATGGAGGATGGAGACCAACTCGAGGAGGAAAGAATGGACGAGTACGATTGGCCTAGTAGGGACTGCCATGGACCTATACTTCGCAGTAATTCAAGAGTACCGGAAATGGAGGTTGGTGCGAAGGAGCTGGAGCACTACATTGAGCCTGAATACCCAAGACTTCCACATGACACGAGTGCGGACTGGCAGTACACTATGAGAAGGACAATGCAAGAAATTATTCCGGGTCTCTTTCTTGGTATGAAAAAATGTCATTTGTTATTTTAAACTACAATCTAAAGTATGGAGGGTTGATCTTGGAGGATTGTTGATTGTCTGGCTGACGACATTATATAATGTACTGGAGTTAATTTTTTCCACAGGACCGTATGCAGCAGCAACTAGAGCAAAATTAGATGATATGAAGGCTGCCGGCTTAACTCATATTGTTTGTGTAAGACAAAATCTTGAAAAGAATCTCATTCGACCCAATCACCCTGATCATTTTAAATATTTGGTTGTGGAAATCGCTGGTACTACTAACTTAAAAATTTGCTATTTGAGTAACGAATTTGGGGAATGGAGTGTACAAATACTCCTTAATCTTTTTTATATTCCAGATACCGTAACGGAGAATATCATTTCTCATTTCAAAGTGGTAAATCCATTTCTGGACGAGTGCTTGAATGCTGGTGGGAAAGTGTTAGTACATGGTAATGCTGGAATTTCTCGATCTGCTGCTATAGTCATAGCATTTATAATGTCCAAGTATGTTGGCTCCGCATCCTAGTTTGTAAATTCATACAACGTGGTTTTACTCCTCGATTAAGACTTACGATTAGATGATAATAATGCCTCTTTGTTGGATTAGATATGGGGTAACACTAAAGGATTCGTTCTCGTTCGTCCAAAGTAAGCGATTTTGCTGCAATCCTAATGAAGGGTTTATGGCTCAGTTACTGGAATACGAACCAATTTATCGTGCGCAACACACTGTTCCGCTTCCACTGCCTGGACAATCTCTTCCTAGAACGTCAATGAAACGAGAGCTGGAACTGGAAGATAACGACAGGGCCCTGGACGGATCCTCGTCAGCTGCATTAATGGCTACCCGACGATTTGATAGCTGTACTGTACAGACATTGCCTTCTTCTGAATCTTCCGTGTTTTCTTTGTCATCCACAGTAGATCATCCTCCGAGCCACATTCAATCGACGGACTCGCCAATGTCTATATAGTAATTTCGAAGCTGCAAAACAAGCTGTCACGAAGTTTAGCAGTACAAGTTTCCATAGCTTGATGGTTTACGATTTGCCAAATCGCGAATTTAACAAAATACAAAGAGGGATATGTTTCCTTAGTTCACTGTAACCTGAAATGAGCATTTAACATAATGCTACAAGAGACGCTACCAGGAGGATTTTACCTGATTTTTCTGTGACAAAATCAAAACGAATGACGATAGGTAAGTTTGTTATTACCGTACGGTTAAGGTGACAGGGTGAATCATGACAACTGCAGCTGCTGTGGATATCACAACGGTAACTGTACGTTAATAACAAACTATTACTGCCTTTCATAAGGGTCTTATAAAAAAAATTAAGTGTTTTCCTTCAGGTTTCGCTTCCGGACATTATAATGTATGTAGATATGGTTCCAATTCCATTGTTCACTTTGGGATACATTTTTAAAGACTTATTTAGCACAATACCTGTCGTTGTACAAAAATATATTTCTTACTTTGTATTGCTTTGGCGATTATTACATTAAAATAAGTTTAATATTAACATTAGTATTTTATCTTTATCCTACATGACTAATGGCGGATACTCATTCTCATTACTATTGCAAAAGTGGAAACCTTCATCTAACACACGATATTATTTCAAGTCACGTTCCTACTCACTCTCACATGTCACCTAAAACCATAATGAATTTAAAAACGGCTTTAACCTAGTATCGTTACTTTGTTGTGATAAATTATCTGGTCAATATGACTGAATATTTACAAGGCAGACATGATACGCTTCATATTTTCATATCAAACATTTGCAGAGGCATATTACATTACAGGTGCGAAATTGTCTTACCCATGGTGTTGGATTTTAAAAAGATCAAAATTGTAAAAAACATTCGAGCGAAATCCACACGACATGACATTGTTGAAGTTTGTAAACTCTCATTTCCCTTTCCCATCAGTTGAAAGCCACCGGAAAGTATAGGAATATAAACGGATTTACGAATTATATCATTGTGCACAATGAAACTTACTTATGCAACTCGTATTTGTCATTTCCCCCTAGTCGTATTGAAGAGCTTTGGCGGATTCGAAATAGCCATGATACGTGTTACGTGTTTTAATCACTGATTAATTTTTAAATTGAAATTACGAAACAACACGGCGAATACTTTTTGCGCCCAGTCGGAAATTAAAAATTAAGGATTTTCTTTCTTTGGAAAAATTATCGATATGGAAATGCCGTAAAATGCCTTTAATATTTGCTTCATAATTATATCTTAATTAAAAACTGCTTTGCATATCACATAGTTTGTTCCCACACTGGTCCCATCGAAGGTTGTGGTTCCATTGAATAAGTAAATATTTATTCAAGATTTTGCTGGTCATTATCTGCGGGTCACGAGTGCCCCAGATTATCTGCAAGAAGACCATTATTATCTTGAAGGGTTGACTTGAATTTACAGATAGCAAAGTTCGAAAGTTTCAGTGTCTCCGGCCTTCCGCTCCTCTTATATGCTAGAATAATTATCATCAGTTAAGAGAGGTACAAAATTTAATACCTCTAAAATTTTTAATAATCTTTAATACCTCTAATCACTTGGGTAATTACGAAATCACTATATTCTGAATATGCTTGAATTATTTCTAATTTTGGCTACCGTCGGTTTATAACTCATAAAACCAATCTAGTTTATCGCCTTGTAGGTTTTTAGTTTAATTAAATACATCATTCATGTTAATTATGAACCTACCCAATAAATATTAATTAATATCGGTTTTTAGTAATAGCACTTACCCAAGGGCAGAAATATACTTTGCATTTGCATATAATATACAGGATATTACAGTCGCTAGTTCACAAATGGGCTTCTTGCAGTTCAAGTAATTCGCTAAAATTCAAAATGGGGTCGTTTAAAAAACTTGAAATTGTTCAAAACCTGGTTAGCTCACTCCAGGAAAAAGTTCCCGATAAATTTGTCATAGTCAGGAAGGGTTTTAACTTAGCCCGGCTCCTTGGCATGGTATGTCTCCGGTTTGACAGAACCAGTGTTTGCTACAAACCGGATCAACGGCAAACCATCCAATTTTTTCATAGAGTTCAGCTTAGCATTCAAACAGTTCTCACATTTTTGGTGATTTCTCGAACAATTGCGCACCGACCGGAAAGGAAGGACGAACTAATGGTGAATATTTTTGTTGCACTGGTTTCCTTTATCACAACAGGCGCTGCCATAACGTACAGTGCGTGTTGCAACCACGTGGCCAAATTCTTAAACGAATTGAATCGTTATTTTAAAATGACCCAAGGTACGTAGCTAATTGTAAGACAAAAGCGTTACCTGTCACCTGGATTTTAATAACATTTCTTTTGATTTTATAGACACAATCCGACGTAACCCAAGGATTTATGGGAATCAAACCAATAACGAGAAGTTGTTTACCTGCATGATGGTCTACATTTACTGCAGTGTAGCTAGCTCGGCCTTTGCTGAAACCCTTGGAGTGTATTTCATGTACCCAGAGTCAGCCGCAAATCCTGTGCATTGGATTGTGAATTTAATTTTGAAAGCGGATGGCTTATCGTCTGTGTTTGTCAAATTTGCCGTGGCTCTGTTAAAATTTTATCTTCTTCTAAATTTCTTCTGCTGCATGTCCTTCATCGGCGCATTCTATTTGAACGTGATGATGTGTAGCCTAGCTTGCTTTCGATCCATCCTCCAATTCTTCAAGACGGAGTGCGAGACGCGAGCAAGTGCAGTCCGAGCCCGAAAAAATGTTTTTGTGCGGAAGTACAGGATAATCCAGCTATTTGCTACACAATTCAATGGGATCCACCAGCATTTCATTTTGCCTGCTCTCATCGTGGTTCTCATTAGCGTTTTGATTATTTCGGTGGTCATGCTGATTCACATGGAACTCTCGGCTTCCACCGTGTACATCATTATACTTTTTGCACTTGCTGTGGTGTGCGTCATAGGCTTGATACTGGCCTTATTTGGCTACATGGGAAAGATATTTGACGAGTCAGAGAAAGTTTTGAGAGAGTTGAGGCAGAAGGAGAGTAATCGATATAGGAAAATGCTTTATGCTGGATTTGCACCCATCAAAATAAAGTTTGGGCATAGCAATTTCATTGGGAAGCTAACCCCTCTTAATATTTTGCACTTTTGTTCCTTGCAAATAGCTAGTTTGCTATTGTTGTAAATTTTCAGCAAAGTATAGTATACACAAGAAATAATATATGTGGATTAAGGATTGTTTGGTTGGATAGATTCAATTCAAGTTAGTTTAATATGTTCACTGTAATATGTTTTATGCGGCTGATGAAAATCATTTTAAAACCTTTATTTAAAATAAATGAAATGTGCGTTCTGGTTTTTGATAGACTGTCTGTATCAATAATATTAGGTAATGATTATTGGATATTTTTGCATTTATAAGTTCACTCGATACATGACCATGAAAATATTATATGTGTATACTTCTTTGGGGATCACCGTGCACTGTGCACTTGCTATTATGATATTATGCAAAATATTTTAAAAATTGTTCCGCTCGTTGATTGAATATTAAATTAGTATTTCTTTATGCAAATGCAAATACAATAATATCCAAAATAATGAACAAGGCTTTCATACGACAACTGCACAAAATTGAATTTGGTATCTAGTAATTCAATCAAATTTTTTAAACGAATATCCCAGACCATTACCAAAGTAGACTTTTTTGGAAGTCACATTATTTTCACTGATTCATCCCGATATCCAAATACAAACTTGCAATTTTTCCAGTACTCCTGCAACAGTCTGACTAGGTGGTTCAGCCCGTTGAAGCTCGAGTGAAACCACTTTTTGAGCCCATAGATTGCATAACTAAAATCATGCTTAGCTCTCGAGTGTATAAAACACTTAATATCCTCCTTCCTCGCCTAGCTTATCTAGGCGTAATTCCTTTCACCTGGAACCCACATTCTAAGCTTCTTGTTCGATCCTCCCGAGCTCACCTCCTCCTCCGGTGGCACACGGTTTACAACACTTTCTTCATCTCATTTCTGATCATTCAGTGCGTTCGGTTCAGATTGACAAATGACTACAATTATTTCAACCAGTGTTACATAACCGCTGTTGGCAATATGCTAATGTATCAATGCTTCTTTATGGTCACAATCGGGGAATCCGAGTGCATTTATTTTATCAACTCATTACTCCTCTTTGCACGCCACATCCACGGTAAGCTGCTATTACCCAAATGTGAGTTTCAGCTTTGAATAAGTAATCAAAAAAAAATCTTTTGTTTTCGTAACAGAAAGTTTTTACCCCAATTACAATCCGGATGAAAATAGGATTGCCAAATTGAGCGAGGCTGGTGCTGTGGGAATTTTCGTTGCAATTTTTGGAGGGTACCTAATCATCTTGCCATTTCTCATTGCGGACCCACATCATCCCCTCTTTGTGGGGAACTGGATTTCTCCATCAGCCTCCATTTTTGTCAAGTTTTTACCTTGCTATATTTATCCGTGCATGCACAATATGATAATATCATTCCTAACTGGCTGTGTGATTACAATCTTGTATGAAGTTAGTGTATTTGGGATGGTCTTTGTGATTCGAGAATTTGATTTGGGAAGACGTGACCATTTATCTTCGCCAGCAATCCGGAAACCCTCCCATCTCATGGTTCACTATAGGAGCATCCAGGTTCTTCTAGAAATTTTCAACGGAGGCATGGGCTTTTTTGCGGTGCCGACACAAACCTTGATCACAAAGATGATTGTGTTTTCAACGTTTTTGATTGCAACACACGGAGCGGAAATGCAAGCCCAGTCGATTCTCATGCTGGTCTCGTGGGCCATTCTAGCAGGAATGATTTGGACCCTGGAACTCCTGTGTGGGGGTTACTTTCACATCTGCGGGGTGAGGATTTTGGACTCTTGGAAATGTTACGACTGGCATGATAAGCGGGAGAGGAGACTCATGAGTAAATTCGGAAGGTCATGTCAGCCATTTAGGATACATTTTGGAAATATTTATACAATGCGTAGATTAACGGGTTTTAAGTTTCTGTACGGGCTGTCCAAAGGTGTTTTTAGGGCATTGTTAACTATCGGGGCATACTAATATTCCTTAAATACCATGTATTACATCTACATCGAGTTGAATAATATCCTTATTGCTTTGCACAATCTCAAGTAGGCAAGTAATCAAAGTCACGAAAGGTCAGAAAGTCTACGTGAACATAATTTGGACTCGACTCAATGTTTATTTATGTAAATGTCGACAGCATGAATAAATGTAGCTCTGTAGTAGAGTTCATTATGGCAGATAAGAGGTTTTACGTTTTATTTAAAGCTCAAGCTTTCAGAGCGTCACCCGCACCATTTTTCAAGAGCAAATTGAGAAAGAAATATTTCTGAACGGTTCATAAGTTTAATTAAAGTAGGTGTAGGTAATACCTTAAGCCGTAGGTTTGGTTTGCGACTGTGTATTTTTCATACTTCCTGTAGAATCATTAAATCTTTTCAATTTAATCTATATAGGTACTGCAAACACGATTATATTGACAAAGAGAAAGCCAAGAGTGAATTAGCTAATACAAAACCTATAAATACTCCTATAGAATCTTGTATACACACAAACATACGTACATAAATGACATATATGAATTAAAGGCAAGCTTCGTCCATAAAATAAAAAGGTTTGAATTACTAGTTCTATTTACTACTACTCACATTAGAAAAGCGAGAAAGCAATAACTTAACCATCAACATCCATTCTTGACACGATCGATATACATGATAATGAAAAATGAAAATTTTAATTTGATTAAATTTCACTAAAGGAATTTTCATTTGAGCAAATGATTTGTGCATTCATTGCTATTGGGTGGGGTGGAGCCCACTTTTATTGAGTATCCCATTTCTCAAAAAATGTATATGACTATGACAATAGTTTCAGCATTTCATTGTGGAGTACCCTTTCTCATTGTAACTACGGAGAAGTTTGACAGACTAACATCTTTGTATTGGAGTGTATGATGCGAAAAAACTACGAAATGAAAAGTACGCCAAAATTCCTAACCAAATCTTGTACTCCGGCAATTGTTCCACCCCTATATTACGACTTCATCAAAAAGCCACGTCAACCTAGAAGCCATGGGAAAATTTCACCGAGTCAGGAGAAAGGAGTCCCAACCCTGGGGAATTTCATTACAATTTATTTTGACTACATGTACTTTCTCCTTGCGTGTCCTTTTCGAATTGTCCGTGACCCGAAGGGTTCTTACGTAATTAGAAAATGGTTCCCCCAACAAGTAAGCTTTGCAAGCAAACTAATCGGTTTTGGTTTTGGCATATTAAAAAATATATTTTTTTAAATATTTAATTTTCAGGTGCTCTGTGGAATCATGCAGATACTATGTCTAATACGCCTTGTGACTCAGGTTAGGACCAGTATTCAAACCTATTTAGTGTGCACCACAGAAACTAAAATGAAGAATCCAGTTTACTACTTTGTAATTGTTTCCGACGTGTTCAGTCTAATTTACAAGGCTGTCACCATCAAAGGATTTTGGTTGAAACAGGAAGCCTATTTGAATATCTTAAATTATATAAACAACACGCCTCAGTTTACCTTCGAAAGTTCACTCTGGGAGAATACATTACTGATTAATTTGCTTCATGGATTGTGGTTCCTTCACTCCGTTTCCTGTTTCATATTTGGGAAAAGTTTTGCAGAGGGGGAGCCATTCAGCCAGTTTGGAAGTCAGCTCGTGAAACTGGCACGATTCACTTTCTTCCTGGATGATCACCTCCACAGCGGAGGTGAGCTCCAGCAAGGGATATCCACGGACGATATAATTCTGGCGATTTTTACATCTCTATCGTTGTTTCAAAGGTGTACACATTATTGTCAACCTAATTACGTATTTGATGTTTAGATGTTTTACATGTATTCCATTTATATATAATATATGGCAATCACAGATTCATTTACGCATTCTTCTCCGACATGAGCATTCTATCTTTAGCCATCACGCTGCGAATCGCAGCAAAATCCTTTGCTGTCCAAACCCAATCCTTCCAAACCTGGCCTCAAATTTTCTCCGAGTTCAGAGCAATCCAGGTCCTTTCCAACCTCATCAACACGGCATTAGGCACCCAAATCACGTGGTACATGGCCGAGTCTTTGATGTACTATTCGGTCAATATCAATTTGACGATGACCTCGACAAACTTGTTTGTTCGGGTTGATAAAACGCTATCCTATATTACCACGCTGTCGGTCTTTTTTATATCTGCTGACGTCTGTAGTCAGGTATGACTTTATATTGACCTGGATTATTGACTTATACCAGAAAGTAACTTCTATTTGCTAAAGCTGATTTTATTAGATGGAAGCAGTGAAAGCGTGGATATCTCACGGAGAAAATGGTGACAGTATACCCGCAAATCAGATGAACATTGTCCTGCATGAAATGCTAGCAAAGGATATTGGGATTCGGGGAAGTAACATTTTTACAATAACGTACTCTCTAACCGCCGTTGTAAGTAATTTTATTTGTCTACAGGAAACCATGCATTTCATTCATTTTCACTATAATTAATTATACACTTACTTACATAATGCGTGTAAAATTGCGGCCGTGATTGCAGTTCTTCAGCACCATCGTCACTTACTTTATCATCTGCGTGCAAAGTGGTAATGAGCTGACGCCAATGCAAGACACATTTGGGCACTCGTGGAATTGTTATTAAATTCTCGAAAAATAATTAATAAAGAGGCTAAGGCCAAGTTTTCAACGTGCTGACAGGACTTCCTTGAAAAGTGAAAGCAACAGTTTATCAGCAAAATCAAGGCTGAGTTAATACGCATGCATAGCATTATTTGTTTTTCCAAAACTTTAATGTAATCGAAGACCATCCACATAAACTCATTTTAATTGATTAAATCATTGCCATTGAATACATTCGGTTTCTACGTTTCTTGACAATTTCTTGCCCAGTGCATTATCTGCATTAATTTCCAAAACTTCCGGGTGGATTCTTTTGTAAGAATTGAACGCGTCCGTGGTGCAACCTTGAAATTTTGTAAGATTTTGTCTAAACGCCTGACAATAGTCGCTTACTTTTTATCAAGACGTCCAAACATACGGTTCATCATTATGCTTACTTCCAGAATTTACAACGTGTTCGAAAAGGTCATACCAATTTTCGAACATATAGGAATTCAACCGTATGGCTGGGACAATGAATCCAAACTGTTTGTACGCTCTGCCAAGGGTCGCGGCCGTGTCAAGTGGTATGCCGTCTTCAACACTTGGTCTCTTCTATTCTATCTCATTCAGTCATGGAAATTTAAAGTTGTCAACGACTACAACTCCAGCAACCTAACATATTGCTGTTTCATAGCACACATGGTCAGTTTTCAGACTTTTGTAGGTATAACTATTTTGGAGGATGAGACGATCTGCATTTTAAACGCATTCCTAATTTACCTACGTCATCTTCATCGTAAGTCTTATATTTCATTCATTCAACTTTTTATGAAGTTGGATGATGGTGATTGATTCGATGAAATTTATGGATAGAATTTTTTATTGTGCATAGGAGCATACTTTCCCCATTTGAATCCGGATCAGAACAATATCTACAAATTTATCGAGATTGGAGCCGTCTTCATGTTTCTCTTGTGCACTGTCACTTATATCGCGATAGTACACTTTATCCTTACGCATCCACATTCACCGGTATGTCCCTGCAACTGGATCTCCCCCTCCACATCCATATTTCTAAGGATTCTGCCTTGCTATGTATTCCCATGCTTCCACATGTTTGTGACTATCACCCTGGCTTACTCCTTTGTCGCGGCGATGTTCGGCATTCAAGTTCTCTTTGTCAAGTTTATTGTACGAGAATTTGATCTTGGAGGGAGTGGTAGGCCATTGGCAAATCCCATCTTGAGACAACCAGCTCACCTAATGGTTGCCTACAGAAGTACTCAGCTTCTGATGGAAGCGTTAAATAATGGTTTTAGCGTTTTCATCGTGCCCACCCAGCTGCTGGTGACAAAGCTGGTGGTATTTGTTGTTTTCCAAATGACCAGACACGGGGATGACATGAAGGTTGGGCTGGTAGCCGTGTTAATTTTGTTATGCATATTGTCTGTTCTCTCCTGGAGCATTGAGTTATACTGTGCGGGCTACTTGGCCCAGTGCGGAGAGGAAATTTTGAGGTCATGGCAGTGCCACAGATGGAGCTCTCCCTGGGACCGGAGGTTAATGGGAAAGTTTAGAAAGTCGTGTCAGCCCCTTACATTGCATTACAAAAAGGCGTATACGATTCGCAGGTTGACAATGCCCAAGTTTTTGTATGGCCTTTGCAAAGGGATTTTTAGAACATTGCTGTCAATAAAGAGAAAGTAGCCTTTATTCCAAATCATCAAAATTTGAATTAGTAGTTAGCTTGATTCACACATGATATATTTTTGAGGTATGCTATAAGAATAAGAATAAAAAATAAAATGTGATAACAAAAGATAATGACGGATTGTACTTTTTACCGAATTAAATTCATTTTCAAGAGAAATCCAATGATATCTTGTACGTATGTATGTAAAATGTACCATTCTACCTTTCCAGTACATTTTGTGATATGCATTTTCCTTATTTCTTATAAAAGTTTGTGTGTTCTATTTTGTTTGATAAAAGACTTTTTCTCCAGCGACTAAACTTTTTTGTATATAGCTTACTTACTCCCAGCTTTGGTTTTTTGTATCAATTACAGTAAAGAATCAGCATTACAAGAAGTTAGCATATTTAAGCTTGTTCCTAAAATAAATGACAAGCACAGGCGGCATAATTGCAGTTTGATTCTCAGGCAGGATGCAGCATGTCCAGATTTTCAAGTACACCGACAGAAGAGATACTATAAAATGCTGAATAAATGTAACTTGCACTATTACTGATAATTAGAGTATAGTTTGTAGTACCATGTCTACATGATGCTTTACTGATGTGAGTAATGAGATTTCATAGAAATGCAGTGGCTTTGAGTAAGCAAGACTCTCAACTACGCCACTTTATCAACTCACAGAACCATCAAGTGCAGTCAACATTCGTCAACCCAGAGGGTTGTGCATGCGAGCCATGAGATGATGTACCAAGTAAAAATGTAGTAATTGTGCAAATCCGCCTCCTTGAATTATTGAGGTTATCGCCCCAACATCCTGTACTTGAATCTTGGTCAAGTTTGGGTTTTGGGCTTTCAGTCGCCAATGTGAAAGAAGACTGCTATTCTCTCAAAAAACTCGTGCAAATGCCACACAGTTGTGTTGCAGCCACCTCCAAATTATAAAACAACATTCAGCCAGCAGCATTTTTGGAACATTTCCAAAACAAAATGAAAGACCCCTTTAGAAATCTACACGGCGCAATAGTGCTTACTGAAATACTCACATTAGGACTGTGTTCCTCACTGATTGACGAACTAATTATTCCGGAATGATTCCTACCAAATCCTGGGCTTCCCTTGTAATCCCAACGACCCAAACACTTGCAGTCCTGCTGACATTTACATGTGTGGCGAAACCGTCTCTTTGACCTCTGAACCCAGTCCAGCCTGCATTTGCCGCAATTCCACAACTCACATTGCAAACTGGGCGAGTGGTGAATGTCTTTTGAAGGCGACTCATCTGGGAGACGGTTGCGATACCGATTTGCAATGCTCTTCTACTTTCGGTTCTTTCAGCAAGTGCTCCGCCAAACCCGGAGGAAAGTGCGTTTGCACAGGAAACTACAGTCCGAACAAAAATTCCACAAAGTGCCTGTCAAAAATTGGGAGTAGCTGTACAACGTCATCCGACTGTTTAGGATTTCCAGGGAGTACCTTCTGCTCTGCGGTAACCCGACTCTGCTCCTGTTTTCCGGGAAATGTGACCAACTCCAGAAAGGATGGCTGCCTGCCGGTTCGCTACAAAATTGGGGATGAGTGCGAGGAAGAGATCCAATGCCGTGTGTCCGGATCCAAAGGCTCATTTAAGTATCTGCGTCGACTCCAAATGCAACTGTTCTAGTAACGCAGTTAGTGAGAGAGGCCAGCATGTCTGTTATGAGAAGGCGAACCATGTTCTGGATCGATGTGAAATTAGCATTCAATGTGAAACCCAACTAGGAAGGGATAGTGTCTGCTCTGAAGATCACCTTTGCACCTGCTCCAATGGCACAGTCCCTTTGGACAAGCTCACAAGATGTGGGAGCGGGCCTGTGCTGATTGGGTGGCCGTGTCGGAATCAAAGTTGTGCTGGAGCTGAGGGCACTTCGGAATGCACATACTCGGGATACTGTGGATGTAGTCAGGGTCATGTTGCCAGCGCCTCGCTAGATGACTGCCTTCCCGTTCGAAACCAGCTTGGAGAGGAGTGCTCGCAACCACAGCAATGTCAGCAAGGAGCTACTGGAGGGGATAGTGATTGCACGGAAGATTCCTCCGGGAAGAAGGTATGTCAATGCAAGAAAGGGTTTGTCAATGAGCCGGGTAGTCACAAGTGCCACAAAATTGCAACCCGGGTGGGATCCAAGTGTGAGGTTCATATGCAATGTTTAGTGGGCATTGGGAGTAGTCAATGTGTCGACAAAGCGTGCCAGTGCACTCTGGGGAATGATGGAGTGAAGCCACCACCTGAAAATGTGGAGTTTACAACCTCATATGTATCATCTCCCGCTTCGTCACAGATATTCCAACTGCGTTGTCGAAATTATTGAATTTTAAGCGCATGCTAATGTATTTTGGTATATTTGCAACATGAATAATATTGATTTATTATATTATATAATCGGACAACACATGTAATGATCCTTGATTACTCCAGAAAAGATTATGTTACTAATATTAATATTTTACGTAAAACTATTTCACTCGTCAAAATTAGTCTACATTTGATTATTTAGCATCTGCATAAATCTCATAACTAAGCCCAAATAATTAAAACCCTTGAAACCAAGGTCAGCTAGATTTCATATTTCATTAGTGGTGATAAATTTTTGTTTTACAATTTGTGAATATATTATAAGAAATGTTAGTAATGACCACGTTATGTCAACGAATACTATTGTCTAGGGTTTGTGACGAGGAGCAATTGAAGTGTCAGATTTATTGAAAAGTGCATGCAATTCAGAGGTGTGTCTTTTTCTAGGAAATTGCTCGTACCAAACTTGATCTTGAATGGGTTGACAAGACTTGAGAAATCTTTGCCGATACCTCTCCTCCCGACCAATACGAGACGAAAATGCTTTTATCCTGTAAAGAGTCTCTACAGATTCTGTGCGCACCGCAACCATTCCTCCCAGCAGAACCAGTGTGGCCAAAGCTCCATCAACAGACATTATTAGAAACATGCCAACCTCAACCAAGTGATCCTTGTCCCAGCGAAGCCTGATTAAAGCGCTGTATGCTAGTGCCTGGCAAACTATTCCCTCGAATATTAAAATAGGAATTAGAACGCTCTGTTGAATGTTGTTGTTTAGGGATGCCAACAATTGAATATGACGGTATACTGTGCCAGCCCGGAAATCCCTTGTCTCGTTTTGAAGAAACATTCCCCAAAATCTGACAAAAAAATCCAAATTCTAAAATGAAATATTTTGGAAACGTACCTAATTTCAATTTGTTTTCACAAAATCGTTTTACTTACCCCCTGAGGCAGTCTCGAAGGGACAAGGTAGCCAAAATCTGAAGTCCACCGACTACAAATACCAACACGTGAGCTCCAAACGACCAGATCCAGTGGTTTACCAAGAACAAGAGTAGAACTGATAAGGTGTTGGAGGCATTGAGGTACCATGGAACTGCATTTTTTTCAGCAGTGGATCTGCAATATTCTAGTGTCCAGTAGCCGGCCAGAGAAGGTTTGCAAGGGTTCCCCAGATTAGACACGTAGACCATGACAATTGGCACAACCAGACCGGTAGGTGGGATTAGCTGGACGAAAATATAGTTTAGCACTTCCATCAGGGTTCTGTCCCCAATCTTGAACTTTCCTAAACGCAATTAAAAATCGGTATGGTATAATTTAAATTAAATTCTTTGGGCCAACATTTAAAATTGACATTGTGGTGTACCGTGACCTTGTGAGTATTTCGAGTGGAACCCTACAATTCCATTTACATAAGCGATTATCTGCTCCGCCTCACATCGGCATACCCAAATGAACAGAATTGAGGCGATATGGATAGCCAGCGTGAATAAATTCTGAATTCGATCGACTGCAGAACACTTTTTCCTGGGCTGCTGTTGTCATTATTTGGAGAAAAACAATCCCAACTAGAATGCCATGCACAAGAGATAAGGTAAGGAGGGCGTGCTTTCTCCGGGAAGGGAGTGGCTGCATTAAGCATAAATTAGTATTCCAGGTGTAATTAAGTCCTCCAGATAGTTTATTGAGCTGGAAGATTCTTCCAAGTGTGACACTATTCTCGACCAACATGTTTGTTGAAATATTTTTATGCAGAAAGGCGGAGACGGTCACTTGCCTTCATGTGTGGTGAAAGTTAACTCTTTTAAGAGGAATTAGAAGGGCGGAAAGTTTTCAGCTAGTCCTTCGTGCGGGAAAACTGAAAACCTTTCTGTAAAACTGGAAATTTTAACAGTTGTTTTGTTTTCTCACTCGTTAGTATATACCTATATAGGTAGGCATGATTTGACTCCCAACTCTAGCATGAATTCTTCGAATAAATACGAAAGAAATTTTGAGTTTAACTTGTACATTGTCAAAATATTTTATTCACGGATAAAAATCTGTCTGTCAATGCCTTTCTATTGAATATTTAATGCAGAATTGGCGTGATAACATTGATTAAAGTCTTGTATTCATTGGTTGATTGTTGTGGTGTTTGTGGATTAATGTTTCTGGCCGAAGAAGTCCAATACGACAAAAGTTAACACATTGAAATTCGAGCATGGGATGTTCTTGTCATGTTTCATATGTTACATCCACCATTCCTTCTCTTGTTTCTTCGTCATTGCCTGCCACTCACAACTTCACAAGAGATATGATTAAAGGAACAAAAGCCAAAATACCAAATACGAGACATGCATAATTTAATTCTGCACGTTGGATCTGATAACATCACTCACTACCAGCCCTCTCTTGATGTCGTTCTTGTAGTTGCGGTTTTATTTGCAGTGCACTATTTTTTGTCTCGCAAGGAAGCTGATACTGATCGCAGTTGAACGTGGAGAAACAAAGTATAAATTATGCTGGTTCCAAATATTTCAGCGAGGGAAGGCTTTTCCAACATGAAACAGGCAAACCGCGAGTAACGGCATTACGACGAGTCACATATGAGTGAAATTTATTACTCCGTTGGTAAATGTCACAATTTGGAGTCCATGTTGCACCATAGCAGGAAAATTGTGTTGAACTGTTACGACCAATTAATACCTGTAGGAAGACTATTGAGACCCTGATTAGGTTAAACTGGTACAAGGTCCTTCTGATGGAACAACACTTTGAAACTCCGCTCCACCTGTGACCGTCAGGAGCTTAAATGTGCTTGTCGGAGCTGAATAATTTTCTACCCGTATTTTTGTTGTAATGGTAATGGTATCCGTAAGGTTCTAAGAAGGGTGAATATATAGTGTGAATCTGGCAATTATGATCGAGCAATTATCCATGCAGTTTAAGGTTTGGGTATATTATGCAATATTGGTAGCAATGCCATCAAACCCACTATTCAAGTTTATGTATTGAAGAAGTAAGATTCAACTCTCGCTCGGTAAGGATTGATGTCATTTGGGTTACATATGAGAATACGGGTTAACGGGTTAAGTCTGATTGCGAATCTGAAACGCAGTAGGATTAAAGGCAAGCCGAGCTGCAGCCCAGAGCATTCTATAATAGAATTTCCAACGCAAATTTAGTATATTGAGAGACTCATGCAAGATATGGGATTTGTATAATATTGCTACAAATTTTAGAAAAAAAAGCCCACTTCCAATTAGTAAAGTCGTTTCTAAAAACGGGAATGTAGTTGAAGAACCAAACGAAATAGCCAGCCTAATAGCTAATGAGTATGTTATACCACAGAGTAGCAGTAATGTATTGGAATTATTAT
>JAANSN010001548.1:0-32314 GCA_036850665.1 Dicranocentrus wangi
GCAACCATCCGCAGCGTGTATAGAGTTATCATCTGGAGGATTACAGCGCTGTCAATAAAAGTGTCACTGAAGTGAAGTTGGTTTATCTTGGAGTGCGTGTGAGTCCTTATTATACACAATTTGATAGACAAGTAATAAACTTGTTACATATTTTTTTCATATATATAAGGTATCTAATTAGTTGTCCATGTATGCTATGTGTGTGCAGAAGAGGAGAGTCATACCCCTGCGACTGTCAGGCTTTTCCTCAGCACTCAAAAGTCACCTTTTCGTCGTAATCCGTGCTGCAGGGGAAATAAGAAGTCACTCACGGTCGTACAATACACAAGTATGCGCTTAAGTATGAGACAACTAATAATCATGATGCCAGCAGGTTCTGTACGATTATCCTACCTGAGGAGGTTACTCTTACCCGTAGTTCTCATCAATCAGTTTGTATTTGACGAGGACAACCCACCGCGCGGATAAAATCCTTTACGAGCAAAACGAGAAGACAGACGGGTTTATTGCAGGTTAGTCCACCAAGAAATTTATTGCTCTATTATATCGATTTTTTCCATTGTCCGACCTGTTCAAGATGAGCTCCACTTATGTCACCTTTCAATGCCCATGCTCTTCTCCAACTATATGCCTTGTCTTATTTTTTGCCCAGGGTGGTGGTGGTGCTACCAAAATTTTTGCGTTACTTTTATACACGCAATTGTGTTACATCTTTGGTCCTGTCCCGTTCTTCCCTAAATCTCATCTTTTTCTCGCCCTTTTTTCTCAGTCCCACTCAGGTCCATAAAGCGACCAAGAACTAATTGTGATTTGTGAAGTATGGTCGTAAACCACCTCAGATTCCCTCTCTGTGATTTATTACGACCGTTCCAGGTCTCATTCGAATATGCATAATACACACTCTACTGCGGAGTAAGGCTTGTTTTCGGGGGGCGTTGTTCCTCATGGGACAACGTAATTTGTCAACTATATTCCAGTAGTATCTTCACGTTTTTATAGCATCTGTGTTGTTCTGGTTTCTATCAGATTTTGGCTTCTGCGTGCGTGGACACAATTTGAGTTGGTGGATCTTTTATGTGATTTTCTGTTCAAGACTTTTGAACACCACGAAGAATGCCACCAGTAGAATGGCACCGATATCGAGGTTTTCCTCATCCTCTCGTTAAATATATATACCTAAGCTAACCAGAGTCCGCGGTGGTGTCATATTGGTGTGTGTTTAAACTAGAATAATAATAATGGGAGAAGAGGGCTGCAAATCATGTTGAATTGGTAAACAAAATGCTCATCCTGTGTCTTGAAAGTCATCAAGAAAGTGGTGGTGGTTGGTAGCCTCCGGAATGAACAAAGGCAATGCTTGCGAACAATAACACTGTTGGGGGTCATGTTCTCCCTCAAAGTTTGTCAGCATGTCCGTTCTCAAGCATCCAGGTGAAGAAGAAACATTTTTCCTTCTTTACGTCGTGCAGAGTTGAAGTCGCTGGTCAAGAAGGCGAAAAAGTCATTTTTTTTCGCGTTCACATGATTCCATAACTGTGCCTGATTTGTACCGTATTAATGTCAAATTTTCGGAACAAAAGCAGGAGATGATTTTCTCACAAGACTCAAAAGAAGAAACTGACGAGGAGTGACCATTGAACACACGTAGATATATTATGTACAAAGTCCGAAATGCCACTTTGAGACTTACGATATATAAACTATATAGTCACACTGGATATAGACGTATTGGTTTTTGTCAGTTTGCTGATAGGATTGAAGCGAACATGTATAACACGCTGCTACATTGTTGTTTGACTAAAAGAGTCGTCATTTTTACCACTATCCTGTCAGACATAAAAATTGTGATTGCTTTGTTAAAAGTATTCCACAAAAAAACGACTTTCATTTTCAGCAGTTTGCAATGCAACCCTGTAGTGTGGGTGCGTTCCGTCCCCCTCTCGAAATGGCCATTTTGCAGTTAAGAACTAAGAATTGTGACGGCCAGGCAAGCTTTTGTGCTGGACTTTTCGACTAGATGATTAAAATGTAAAAATAAATGTCCATTGTGAATGGAATCCTAGGACCAGCACCGGATGTTTGGCTTGGTATATATAGTATATACCTATTCCATTGTTGTAACAAGATTTGCGTTGAAATATTATGCTGGTATGCTGGTGGTGTAGGCAAATAAAAGTAGGTAAACAGTTGTACACGATAACGAAGATATGCTGAAAGCGTATTATCCATGGTCAATAGTCGCATTAGTCGTGAATTATGATGAGCAGGACAAAGCAAATATGCGAGTTTGTAAGACTCTCTCTGAGAGGATATTTCCTGTCTCATCATCCTTTTTACCTGTTTAATTTTTTTTTGTCAAAATGCACAATCCGCTCGCTCTCATCTTCTAACAACGATCCTTCCTTTGCAGAAATCTTTCTTTATTTTCATACTGCCTATGCATCACGTCTGTGTACTGTTGGTAAACTAATGAGATTGCATTGCACACTAGTGGCAGGACGTGAAATAATGGCGTTCAGTTGTTTTTGCTGTTTGTTGGACATTGCATGCATTACCTTTCATCTGTCCTCTTGTGGCAGACGGGTATGCTTTTTCTGCAGTGTCATTCTTGAGAAGAGGAAAATGTGTAACGTCCAAGAATATTATTGTGATGACTGTGATGAGGTGTTTTTTTGCAAACTTCTGTCAGCACACCACATATTTTCTCGATTCACATTGAAATATATATATTTTTATGGTCGCAGCAGGTCCTCGTTTGCTAAATCAAAGCAACTTTGCGTTTGTTTTAGTCAAATAGTCATCCCCTTAAATTTTCAGTGGGGCTTGTTTGCCAAAATATATAGAAGGAGATTGCGAAGGAAATACGGATGGTTGATGTCTGACGAGTAAAATAGGGTCGTCGTGTTTGAAGAAACTGCCCAAAGATGTTGTGTGAAGGGAATGTAGGTGGTGGCGAATGTATATTCACGTGTTATAATCATGATGAGCAGCGTAATTTAGAAAAACTGATTTCTGAATGAAAGGGTAACGTGTACAAGGTTGGGAGAACATTTGACTGTCAGGAGGAGAGACTCGACTCGCATGCGCACAGAAATACATGTCGGTCAGTAAGCTGTAGTCGTACTTAATATTTAATGCTATTTTATTCTGTGCAAAATGTGTAGTAATGAAAGAGGATATAATATTATGCAGAAAGGAAAGTCGGCAATACATCCATTTAAAAAAACGTATACGAGTTGGTTAATATGGGAAAGAGAGACAGGGTGGTGGTGGTGGGTGGGTGGGTTGGTTGGTGCGTGCGTGCCAACTTTGTTAGAATCGTGCTTCTTTCTCAGGTGAAACTTATTTTAGCCCATTTGCAACGATGCTATTTCCGCTAACAACGCACAGCGAAAACACACCTGCGTTAAAAAAGGAGAAGAGGATGTCTGATGATGACCATACTGCTACACTCATAAATATGAAAAAATAATAAAAATAAAAAATTTCATTCTGTTTTTGCCTCACTATTACAGCTACATACATACACGTTATTTTTTGGGGGGGTTTTTCTCTGTATTGCTGGAAATGTTAAGAATAATTTTTCTTTTTCGTGAAAATTCATTGACCGTGACCTAAGTTTATAAGTTGTTGCTGCTTCTCATGCTGCTGCGGCTTCCTCTCTTCGTACACCATGACTTGAGACATTTCGTATTAAGATCTGGGGGAATTTTACACTCTCTACATGCTGCATTGTGCTGTATCATTATCAATCATCATGTATGTGCGGCCGAGTCTCGGTGCGGCGCACTAGGCACCTGTTTCCAATCTCTGGAAAAGTTATAATTTCTTTTATATGCTGCAATTTGCAGGTCAGGAAGCTTCTTGGTGCGTTACGTTTCCTTCATTGAAGTTTCGGAGTGAGAGAGAGAGAGAGAAGGCTAAAAACAGCTTTTGTCTTGTGCACTATACCCCTAGCGAACGTATATTTTTTTATAACGTACTCATTATGCATGGTATATAGACAACCACGAGATGATGATGGTTTATCCTTATCACCATCCATGACTCTGTGTAATAATGAAATTCTTGCGAAGAAGAAGAAGCTGTGACCCGCTCCTAGCTGCTACTCTCTAATCTCCTCTTTTTTTAAGAATAACTCCAACAGTTTGTGGTTTCCTCTTTTTCTCATTGTTATTGTCAAACTGTCGGAATATTATTATTATTATCGCTCATATATGGAGAGAGGGGTAGAGACTACTACCAGTTATTCTCTCCTTCCTACCCACCACATTCAACGTTGCATTCTCTTTGAATCCTGTCAAGATGACAGTTATAGTCACTGAAACCAAAGATTTTTAGGTTCAGCAGAGCAGAAGTCATCTTTTTGAAGCACGTCTTGGAAGCGTTTTCGTATGAAAATGGTGGTGTAGTAATGCAGTTGTGCCATTCCTTCTTTATTCCTCATCATCATCATCATCGTGATGATCAACACATGAAGCTATCATACCCCATCCTGTTAAAAAAATGGTTCCAGATGAGAGATGAAGTGCGTCACCCTTTTCTCTCTCTCGTTTCATCTTTCATGGCTGCGTTGTTCGCGTTCCTAAACCTGGTTTTTCTTATGCGAAGCGAACCCCTCTCTGTTTTCTACTTGGAATGTTCTTTAACACATAAAACATTTATATTTTTATTTGGATATTGTGTGTGGACGGTTTTTTTAGTTGTAGGGTGATTATGTCTGACTGCGTCCATATATCCATAAATACACGACGACCACGACGACGACGCATCTTCTTCCACCGGAAATTCTCAATGAAATTTAGAGAGAGAGAGAGGGAGAACGACGAGAGGGCTTTCGAGGGATGTTTTTTAAGTTGGTAGTGGAAATAATACGAGTGCGGGGAACGAGACGGAATTATGTAACACGACGAATGCGCTACTGCATCGTCTTGTGCTCGTCTTTTTAGTTTCTTATCTCGTTCATTAATGCATCAGGACCAAATGTCGCATTTGAAAAGTAATCAGACTCATCATCTTTAAGATAATTCGTGAGAGAGAGGGAGAAGCCTGAATCAACTGGCGACATTAACCGGCTTGATATTTATTCGATGGCTGCTGCATGACGATTCTACACATTTCTCTCTGCATTTTTATTTGATTGTCTCATCACTCTCATCATTCGTGCATTCCACAATTCAGGTTAGTGGCATGCACTTTATCGCGGAGCACGACTTGCATTTTCGTTTTAGCTGCAGCCCGACTTGTGTCTCGGGGTTTTCGGAGTGCAGCAGACGAGAGTGAGTTTTGATTCCGTGAGCATTCATATGTAAAATGGTTAAAGCGTAGATGAATGAATGATGGGATAGAGAGGGAACATGAAGTGTGGCAACAAGCGAGACTTACGATATATACACAACAAGGTGCTCATGGATGGCGTCCTCTTTTTTTGATGGTAGTTAGGCAGCTGGAGTGACCAAGCGACACACATGTGGCTTGTATTTCCGGTGCCACGTGCCGCCGAGACTTATACGATATATATTATATATGGTAAGTCTGGGTGCCACGCACAACTGAGCAAAAAGGCAGATGAAGAAACGCGCAAGTGTTCGTTTAAGCTATCAAGTGCAAAGCATATATAATGAATGATAAAAGAAAGGATTTCTTTGAAAAATTCCAAGCAAGGATTCTGATTTCAAGGGTCGGATAGGATGTTGTGGTTTCCTATATTTATCCTGTATTCACTCAATGCACATATAATATATATTGTCATTCTCACTCAAAAAAACTGTTGCTCTTCTCTTGGTTCAAGGACTCTCGGTCCCAACAACTGTCCCTAACACCGTCTCTAATACAATCTTTAGAGAAATCTAGAGCATCCTGGAAAGCGAGGCAGCTGGAAAGACACACAATTGCAGTAACAATAACACCCATTTCATATATATGTTTTTTCTTCGATGGCGTGGCACGCTTCTCCTTTTTTCCCAAGCCGGCTCTTCTAAGTCCGTCGTATAGCCCTGTGTGGTAGTAGTCGGTGCATCTCGTATTTCTCCATGTGCATTCAGCAAGAGGAGCAGCAGCCTGTTGAACCGTATAATGTATAACGTATACGTAGAGCCATTTTAATGGTGGAAGTGCTCCCTGTGTTGTTGATCTCAATCTCCTTCTGATACATTATTACTCGCTCTGGGCTAAATAATAATAATTTTCTCTCTTCTCGAAAACAGGATGGATGGATGGGCCCGTGTCAATGCTACTGGATTTCTAATTATTTATTATTATGTAGATGGGTTGTCTGTGGATGGGTCAGGGTAGCAAATTATTATTAAGACAATACGCTTAAATGCCTCGTATATATATTTGCGTTGTACGAATACTCGCTTTTTTCTCATCACCACCGGTGAATTTTCGCTGAAACATGGCATTAGAGCGAGTGCATGAAAACAGCAATTATTAAATGTATATGGAAAAAAGCTCCTGTTGCTTCTCCCTTCCAATGTCGCTGTGAGTGGCTTTATATTTATTTTTTGGTTTTGTGCTCTTTTCTCCCAGCGAGTGCAACTGCAGCGAGATGCAACAAGCAAGAGTGCATACAGAAGAAGAACCTTGTGTTGATTATGATGATGGTGGTTGGGATATTTGGTCGGTCGGTGTGTGTATGTGTTGTGTGTGTACAGTACTGTTGGCACAGTGGTAGCAAGCAACTTTTAAGCAGATGCTCCGCAGTCCCACTCTTGTTCTTCTTTTTTCACTTCCACTCTTGATGAAGCACACCTTTCCTCTTTTCGTAACGCATCTGCAGTTTTCTTCGTAGAGTGCACTGCAGTGTGGTTGGATCGCGGGGGTATAATATAATACACACGTATGTATATATATCCTCTCATTACACCTCACCTACAGTCTGCGAAGATTTATGCTGTGTGGTAATATGGGATACTATTATTATTATACGGATTTATACAAGGCCCTTCGGATGTATACTACCCTCCTACAGATTCGCTTTTTTTCATTCAAAGTTTTCTGAAAAGGAGCAGATGTTTTCCAGGTTTTCCCTTATTTCAAAGGACTCTTTTTAAACCCATTTGTTTGCTTGCTGATCTCTCTCTCAGAATCTGTTGCTCTCGGGTTCAAATCTGCGGAGATGCAGATGTGCGTACGTGTACACGCTTTTAAAGGTCCTGCTCCTTGGAGCAACAGCATGCGAAGGTAACCAACTCCGTGCACACATTTCACTAGTTGATACATGCAGTGAACAGAGGCATATTATATTTACTTCTGTTGATATGTTCGTGTATTTCCTCATGTGGTCCCTTTTCTTCTCTGTCCAAAATGTATGAATAGCTGAGAAGGACTCTCTCCATTTCCTAAATAACTGTTTTTGGCCCGTGCCATCATCCTCCGGTGATCATAAAGATCATCAAGTTTCCTTTTTTTTCGTTTCCCTTTTTCTCGAAAAGGGTCTCGGACAAACACGGAAAGAGCTTAAGTCATTGAACGGCTTCACCGCGTATTTGCACGATCCTGCTGCTGTCCCATATGGTGATACACAGCCCATGGGGTAGCATCGTGTGTGTACGCTTGATGAGGTCAAATGAAAGATCCTTGAGACACACAGAGTGGTGATGGGCATGAGGGAGCAAAGACCAAAGAACGTATGAGCACCAAATGTGCCCGAAAAAAAAATCCGTCACACACTCGCACCCGGTGTTACCCTGAAAATCGCTTCCACATGTGTGCTTTAAAAATCAAGGTTTGTTTTTACCATCCAACAACACACGCGTCTCAATAGAGAGCAAAACACCAGTTGCATCTGTTTTTAAATGTCTTTTTCTCTAGTTATTATTATATTGTACTCGGTCTTTATTAAAAGGCGATTGATGAGGACGATGATATGATATATGCAAGCTGTTGCTCCCATTACTATTATTATTATAAGCTTGTTGCTTCACATCCACCCGGCTGGTTCCTTTCTCTCGCTTCTCCATCCACATAATATATATCCATACTATCAGAATGTAAAACTCCAAATAAGGAAGAGGATGTTTGTGGGGGCAAAAAGTGTTGCGTGGTTTGGTGGTGATAGGTATAGATTATGATGATGGCTTGGCTTGTGCCATGTGCCAGCTTTAGAGCCCTTGTCGCGTGCCACAAACTGCCATTCCCTCTCCTGCCACACTTTTTTCGTTTGGCTTACTAACCTATTGCATCATAACCTATGGGCCCCAGACGGGCAACCACCGAGGCCGGACGTGTGGTGGACGCTTTTAATTTGATGTTTTTTTGGTTTTGTATGCGGTTCCGAGGAAATTAACCATACGTTTATGTTTCTGATGGATATAGAGTGTCTGCATGCATGTGTGTGTGTGTGTACCACAGGATGAGTGATATCATGATGACATGAGGCGCGCAAGTGTGGTAGCGGATATGTCAAACGTGTGTACCGGTCAGTGGTGGTGTGGAGTGATTATTACTGTATGCAATTATTACTATTACCTGTGCTTGCTGTGATTTCATTGTGACAGATTTTTTTATTTGGTTTGTGGAGAGGGAAATATTTATTATGCCTTTGTTTCGTCCGCTGGTGATCTAACTCGGCTCTTATTCTGATATTTGATGATTATGATATATATATACGAGCTTATCAAGCGACTGACCTACTTCCTTAAATGGTCGTAGTAGTAGTGGTATGATGGTGGTGTGTAATCATGAAGGATGGACATTGCTCTCCCAGATTGACAAGCGTAATTTCGACGAGGATTTTTGTGCAGCAGCGCTGCCGATTGAAACGCGAGTTGATCCTTCCTAGCTAAATTGAAAAATTATGTTGCCCATTAATTTTACTCCGTGTCTGTCAGATTGTTTGTTTGCGGACGGCCTATTGACTTATGCACCATCAGTAAACATTGTTTATATGGGGCGGCTGCTGCTGCTGCGTGCCTAGTTTCATCACTCTGTTCCTGGACAGGCCAAAAAATCACTGCGATTTGCTTGCAGTCAGCAGCATCAGTTTGATAAATAAGCTTGCATTAAACTCTGCAATTGCAATGTCAGAACAAATGGGACCACTACTACCACACACGGACATTTTGATGATGAATACGGAAATACGTACATGCTCGTTTGTCAAACAAAACTCTCGTTTTTATCTTGATCCAAGGATGACCATGTGTCGTCTTCATTTTTTATTATCATTCCCGTTTCTCTTTATAATTCATGATTTTCCCCACCTCCTCCAAAATCGCATTATAACAGACGGACTGACAGCATATGAAGTGCATTTCTCCTCTAAATGGATTGTTGGCGTGTTTATTAAAACGAATATTCCGCAGGGAGTATAGGGGTTTTCTCCCGACCGAGTGGTTTCAGGCTAGAGTGTACCAGAGGAAACAGAAAGTGTTAGTTTATTCCCGGAAGCAATTTTATGATCCAATAATCATTTTAGGGTAATCCGCAATTTATTTTTATATTCGGATGCGTTATATATGTAGTGGTTTCTGACAGGACCAGAAAGTGCTTTTCGGTTGATACACGTTATTGGGTGGGATTACAGGATGAACGAACCCCTTCGCACGTATCCCAACGGAACAGCAGAGGAGAAATGGGGAATATACGTTTTATTGGTCGTTGGTTGCTGGCTAATCGAAATTGTATACATTTTGGTCGGGTTAGACATATTTCCTCCAGCAGAGAGAGAGGCTTACAGTAATCAAGTGCGAATCCCCGGTAGGGCTCTTCTAAGCAAATGTGCCTGCATCTGTCAAGTCGTTAGCTGCGCATTTGGAGCACACAAAATGCTGGTGATGGTGATGCGGTGGAGTGCAAAAGGCTCTCCCACTTAATGTGCGTCTTGTGAGCACTTTTTTAAATAGAAAATTACGAGTTTTTGAATGAAATAAGAGTGAGTCAGAGTAATGATATGCGAGTTTACAGGGGAAAAAGTTTGTGGAGACGGAACAATGCGGGTCTAAATTGAAACGGGATGGTTGCATAATCATGATACAGAATTAGAATGAGAGGAAGCGAAGCGCAATGAACCAAGTCGAAGGATATATTATTATATTCCGCGAGAGAAAGGTTTTTATTAATTGTCTTATTCATCGCAAGAGAGAGAATGTTTGGTCGGCTTCTCTCAAAACCGAGTGTTCACCCCCTCGCAAATGCCATTTTCTCTCTTTTTTATTATGTTCTTCATCTCCCGATCGAGAACCGTCAGGAACAACTGTTTAAAACATTTGTGGTTTTCAGTTTTAGGTGATCCCGTGCATTTTATCATCCCCCGACAGTTAATCGTGTAGTTGGCGGTGTCTGTTGATGAGAACACGATCAACTGCTCCTTCTTGCACATTAGTCGCTTGAGCATGAATGCTCATGTATCAATCGATTCTCGAAGGCATGCGCTTCTCCTCCTTGTTTTACATGCTGTGAGGTCCTTTTTATTATAATCCAGCAGTCTGGCCTGTCATCCCATCTTTTCCTCTCACGAACAATCACGATATAATAGATTGCACTCATTTCGTTCTACTTACACGGCTACTTAAAAATGTGCCACGATCCTTAAAGCGCATCATTTATGCTCCGAAATCCGTATAGAAATAGTATAGTCTTTTAAATGATACGACTTTGTTCATGGATCACTGGCATATCACGTCATCTAACAGGGACTCTTTTTTTGATGATGCTCATCATCATCATCATTTTCCAGCGCGATCTTGATCATGATGAGTGAGCTGTGATCAGATCACAGGAGGAAAGTTATTAACGGTGGTCATATACGACGATGATGATGATGATGACTCCGAGACTTACGATATGTAAGTCTCGCTCCTCCACGTACATACACAGATAGCCCCATTCATTCATCATTCATTTTTTCGGCTAAAAAAATGTGGTTATAATCTTCATTGATTCATGGTCTGGTGGAGAGGGACGAGGAGGGAGGTAACTGCGAGAATAGGCAAAAGATGAGCGTAGTAGTTTTTACTGCTCATAAGCATAAAAATGGAGTGCAGTGTGATGCAGGAGCAGCAGTATAGTAATAATAATGAGCAGATATACATCCCAAAATGTTCAGAGGAATATAGGGGGTAGGAAAGTCAAAAGTTATTATGCTGTGTATTATACTCGCTGTACACCATTGTTGCTTCTGGGAAAATGCCACGCTTTTGCCTTGTTAATGCTTATTGCATCTTTAAGAACCGGTGTGTTTGTGTGGATCTGTGTGTGATCCTATATAATATGTGCTCACCACTCTTTTACCGAGACTTACGATTTATATACTTATATACACTTACACTGTGCCTGCCTACTCGATTAATTCTTTTTCCGTAAATGTAATATGCGTTATTTAATAACGTGCAAGGTGCATAGCACATCTCTAAAGATATGAAAGAATGCCCACCTGAAGTAAAAACGGATCTCGGTAGTTTGCAGTTGTAGCCAGAAGAAACGAGAGATTGAGTTGAGAGATGATCCTTTAATTTCATTTCCCAACGTTTTCTCTGTGATACCGATATTATTATTAACCGGGAGGAGTTGTTGCAGCAGCAGCAAGCAGATTATATTCGGTCCTGTTCCTTTCTTGGATTGAATGAATGGCGATGATAATAAGGATTTTTTTTATTAAAAACTATGTCTGATGCTAGACTTGCTCTTTTTTCAACTTTTTCTCATGTGTGTGTTGGTGGAAATGCCCAGGCCATGCAACTGCCGCATTCGAGTAGCAATCGAAGTTAAAATACCGAAACGGAGTATAATTCAAGAGATCGTAATTCATTTTTCGAAAAATATATTTCATCCGCGATTCAAAAATACATACTCGATTTATTGCCACTGCACAAAACAGCGAATTTAATTTGGACGCTCGCTGAATTTTTCTTAATAATCATCAACAAGTTGAAGGCTGTGTAAGATATCCGATGGATTTCCCCTCACTCACTCACTCACTCACTCAGTCAGTCAGTTACTTCTTCAGGCCCCGTTTTTTTATTTCGTCATATTTTGAGCACTTGGATTTATATTTTCTCACAAGAATAATGCATCGTAAAAAAAGATTCTGTACTTTTGGGCCCATGCTTGCTGATACGCGTGTTCATTGAACCGTCATCCCATGTAATAGTCCTTCATCTTTTTTTTTCGTCTTCGTATTGTTGTTATCATCGCGCTGTACACTCGTAATTTTTTCTGTTTTCTACACTGTGATTGCCCAACAAACGAGGATGTGCGGGAGGAAGCGAGACTTACGATTTGTATATCGTAAGTCTCGGAGGAAGTTACTATAGTCCGAAATGTCTTGTCGAAATAAACTTTTAGGTATATCGCTGTTTTGTAATCATCCGAAATATTTTTTTTTAGAAAAAAGTTCTCTGGGAAAGATTTTTTCTCTCTACGAACTTATTAATACACGCTTGTTTGTAGAGGACCCCAACATATCTTTGATGCAAATGTGTTGTTTTTATTTCGCCAGGAAGTAAACCCAAGAGTATAGCGGTTTCCCCTTTTTGCGCAAAACCCCATTTTTTATTTCATCAGTCCTGTTCAGAGTTATGAGGAGTAAATGAAAAAGTCATGTTTTGGTTGTCGTTTTTATCTTTGGGGGAACGAAAAAAAAACGGGATGACGTTGATTAGCAGATTGCATTTTTTTGGGAATGTGCAAAGTCTCTGAATGAATGTGACTCTTGTCGAGGCTTACGATACTCGCTGTTGTGTGATATTTGTGTGTGAACAGGATAACCCAAAAGTAGTAAAATGTGCCCTGTTCTCTTAAAAATATCCTCTCTGCCAACAACGGAAATGTTATAAAATTATGATAATTGCTGCACTCGTTTCAGCAATAATAATAACCTTTTTGGTAACCAATTCATTAAGTGAGCCCATTATAATTTCAGATTCTTGGTAAAAAGTGGTGTTGGTGTTCGCTTTTGAGTCATGTCAGAGGAATTTTTTACACGCATATAACAATATCGATAGTTGGTAGAAAACTGGATTTTCATATTATATGATCATCGATTTCTACAGTATTCTAGCTAGGATTATAGTTGCATTCCTCAGTGTTGAGGGTTTCGGGTGCATCTCAGTCAGGATCAACAAGAAGGGGTAGCAAGTACTAGCAAGGAATACTCACCACTACGGTGTATGTAATCGTGAAGACTAGCTCAGATTGGGGTTAATATTAGAAAAGAAGAGGAAATCGTGATTGTTGAATGACAGTTAGTTAGGTGTAGTTTGGTTCATTTTTTCCTTGGCAGAAATGTATGTATATCCCCCAAAAAGTGGTTGTGAGTGCAGTGAAGGGTAAAAAAGTCTTATTTAGATGGATGAATGCGTTGAATCAGAGAAGATCAGGTTCGTGAGTGGTTTGGAATCCTTTTTCTCTCTCTCCTCCGTTCTTTTTGCCACTTTTTAAGGGATGATATGGATGAATGTTGGCGATGATGAGGATCGAGGGATGAAAGTTGTTGGAATTATTATTGTGCATATAAATATATGCAAGCTCTATAGCCATTACTTCGGGTACACAATTTTAAAATGGGCAGGGAAAAGGGTGTGCTGTTAACTTTGATTGAGCTTTTATATTATTATTATCTCGTATTGGAAATTCTTTCTCTCACTCAGCTCCTTTGTTTTGTCGACTCAAAATTCCGGAAAGTATTAAGTAAGGGTTAAACACGGGGATACGTGTTTGCAAACCTATTTCTCATAATTATGGTTAATGCATAGATTGTTAGGTGTTTTGGACTCACAACAAGTTACAAGTTACTTACACGTGCGATGAATATTGAAATTGTGTTCGTCGGAAAAAGGGACTGACTTTGTACACCAGACAGAGTGTGATGTGATACTCACTTGTTTGTGAATCCATCATCGTGCATGTACCTCTTCTTTTTTTTGCACACGCAATTCGATATTCAATCTTGCTTTCATTGGGCTTGACTTGTTTCGAGCCTCGCTTGTTTTCTTCGGCCATGCTAATCGAATTGCATATTCTCTTTTACAACATTCTAATCATTTTGTCAGTTTTCATTTATTTTCACTATCCCATCCCCATATACCCATCCATTTTTTTTTAAATTCTGAGATGGATCCTTCTGAGAAACCCGAACTACCTGAAAATTCGTGCCCAATTAAAGAAAAACGGAGTAACAGACATGTCGTTATCATCCTCCTCATCACAGAAGCAAAGAGAAAGAAAAAAACACTACCTCTCTTGAGATCTCGAGAGAGAGCAAAAGATCCAGCTGTTGCACTTACAAAAAGGAGAGAAGAGCAAAATAGTCTGTCAGTCAGTGGGTATATTAAAGTTTGTATAGTTTGTCCGTGAGAATTTACGCGACTTTTATAGAATTCCTTTTTACGAGGTGTTTTGTTCCTTAGCCCCGTGAATCTATTGGTTTTTTTTTTGACGGAGGGGAGCAGATGGCAAAAAATGAGGAAAAAAAGAAGAAGGAGAAGAAGAAGATGCGCAACAAGGTTTTGTTTGTTGCAATCCTAGATTCTCACATTTCTCATCTCATCTTCACCGTCGTCCTTCTCAACTTTTAGGATTTTTTCACAGAAAAAACAACGCGTTCAGTTTGCGCTGTTGTATTTTCCAGGGAAGGAGTGCCATAGGACCACATGACACGGTCATGCTATCCATACACTCGCTCTCTACGAGATACTCATCTTCTCATCATCATCATTATTATTATTTTTTCGTAAAGGGCAAAAGGTGTATAAAGGAGGTCATGCCTCTTGGTCCAAATTCTCGATTGGTACTGACAGAAAAAATAGCTATTTTGTTTCGAGGAGCGAACCTCTTGGATGATCCTATTGTTCGTGGTGTTTCCTTTAGATTACAAAAGCGAGCGTCTTCTGAATTACTCTTCCTTCTGGGTATCATTTTATACGACCGTTCAATTTCTGTGCGGAGCTACTGCTCCTGCCACCAAGCACTCCTGGTCTTGTGTGCATTCCCTTCTTTTTCTTTGGTGTGCTTATGCTGTCCAGGAGGATGTGCAGGATTTTTGGGTGCACTGCAGTAAAAATACTAATACTACCTTGTACATTTTGATGTAAAAGACAGTCCACTCTTCTGGTCAGTAAAGTTGTTATTATATTACCTTCTGGTCGATCTGGTTTTGTTGGACAGGGGCCCTCAAAAGTGGAAGCATAAAAACCCGGTGGCATTTGGTTAGGATGGATATATAGTGGTACGTCACGAACCTAACGCACATATTTGTCCCCACCAGAAGAACTAGATGAAATTTTTATTGTTATTACTCTACATCGTGTTGTCGTTCCTTGATTATTATTATTCTCCTCCTTTTTCACCTTGTCCATGCACAACAGTTGGCAGTGGTGGTGCTAGTGGTGGTGGTGGCCAGGGTGGCCTTTTTCCAACCCATATCTCTATCCACTTTCGCATCTTTGAACAATTTTTATAGCTACATATCGTTTATGTAAAATGATAATCGTAATATCCAGAGAGAGAGAGGGATGCTGCCATCTGCATAATATATGCCCACTCCAGATTTCGATATCTGTGAATAAATCTAGTCCCGATTGTGTGCACATTGTGTGCAAAAAATACGAAACTGGAATGGGTCTTGTGCATGCGATTTCCCCATGAGCATATATAACAACATGTCCTGCGAGTATGTCTGGATCCTTGATTGCCCCCTGTGCTGTATTAAGAAGCAGTGACATGCTGACTACAAATGTGTGTTTCTGCACAACAACACTTTTGTGGAAAAGCTGTGTTTTTTCCTTGGCGCAGAGTCTGTTCTCACCTTGTCCCGACGACCGATCCTGTAACCCCGACAAAATCCATGTCGCTTATTGCATGGGCACACTAGTCCAACCAACAAAGTCTTTTCAGAAATAAAGGAGAGAAAAAAAGCAGAGAGTACAACATCTGCTGTTTTCTCTGTAGGCTATACACTCGCTTTTACCTTGGTTCGTTCTTACTTTACCCATCTGCTCCGGTAATATTATAAGCCCTGAGAAGCATATGTGCCTGAAGAAGTGGCAGCCGTTTTGTTTGGTCCTTTTTGCTCCATGCAGCCTGTTGAACATGTATCCATTGCTTCATCTCTTTCATATATATTTCATAACCAATATATATATACATACGTGATCCCTGTCAGTCTGCGATGATCACTAATATCCACTACACATATATACATGTCCATATGGCGAGAGCGAGAGAGCTTGTTCTGTAGTAAAAATCGTAGTAAAAATAGTAAAACTACATCCCTGACGCTGATCATTTTCGGAGGGATTTGGACACAACAACAACAAGCTTACAGCGATATATACAAGTTTTATATCATGGTCCTCCGATTGATTGTGGATTGGGTATATGTCGTACACCTTTTCATCTCTCGTTGATTACCCTCTCGTCATCCAGGTGTGTGCAACCGAGACTATATATTATATCGTAAACCTCGGTGCAACAGATTGTCACAGGAAAAAATGAAAATAATCCTACGCCCGCGTTTTAGAATACTTGCATGTAGAACAATGGATGCGTTTTTAGCAATGCAAGTGTAAATCGGAGAAAGAGGGATTTTGAGAGGAGCATATAATATAGCACCACCCCACCGATGTTATCACCACACCACGCTTGCAGAGTATCGCGTTGTTTCGGTTAAAGTGAAAAATGTATATCAGTCGTGTTTGATTTGTGTCATTAGTTATCTTTTGTTTACCGTTTTCCCCCAGATAACAAATCAAAGACGATCAGGGCCTTATAATATTTTACTCCGAACCACGAAAGCCAAAAATGTATTACAATATATTATAAAATCGTGGAGAAGCGGGAGGTTATACAAGCTTCATGCATTGAATGGATATGTGCGATGATAAATTGCTTATTACGACTTTGATGATGATGATTTGATGATACGTATGTTTTTTTTTGATTTGCACAGTTTAACGAGCAACATATGTGGAGGCTGCTGCACGGATCAGCAAATATTTATTGAATCTTCTCTTTTTTTCGCGTTGAAAAAAAATAATATGTAAAATAGTTTTTTTTTTGGTACGAGTGATTCTTGAGCAACTGTCCGCATGAGTTTGACAAGAGCACGCCGAATTTTGTTCAAAGAAGTGGGATTCTCATCGCCGCCGACCACTCCACAAACTTCATGGTCAAGTAAGTGCCATCCGCTTGGAAGAAAGTAAAAACTTTTTGTCTTTTTTATTCTTTTTTTAAAATTTTTTTCCTCGTCTCTTTCCTTTCGCTTTCGCAACGCACTTTAATGTTTCCGAAAAAATGGTTTGAAAAGTAGTCGCTTGCTGAGCTCGAGAGTTTGAGAAGAGAAGGAAAGAGGGGAAACATGCATTTAATTTTTTGATGTACAGACACAATATGTGTGTAATAATAATATCGTTGGAGAAGGGAGAGAGAGAGAGAGAGAAAAAAAGTAACCGAGCGAGTTGACTTTTGTTACAAATAACTAACTGCTGCCAGATAGGAATATATATTGTGTAGACAGGATATATGCATATGTTGCAAAAGTAAGCGTAAAATGAGGATTTCGTAGTGGTGATTGAAAAAGAGTAGTAGTAGTGGCAGTGGGATCAAGAGAAAAAAGTTTTTCTTCTTCCCGTATGTCAAAAGACGTTGTTAGAAGCCGCAAAAGAAGGAAACGCCGAGAGTTCAGGGGAGAATCGAAAGGATTCACAAGGCTCTACGTAGAGGACTCCTGTTGCTTTTCCGAGCAAAAGCGTAAAATAGTGGAGGATCGAGCGTGTGGAAATTTAACAGACGGGAGCAGCAGCTACTACTACACTCGTATCTCCACTTCTTGATGATGTGAATCCTGTGTGAAAGAAGAAGGTCTTGTTCAAAAAACTTTCTATGAGTTTTTCAGATGAACCACTGCACTCCATATGGCATGTACTTATTCTGAGTGTCCGTGTGGTGGTGGTGGAAAAATCATATCATCATACTACTCTACATTATAACATATATATGTTTGTGGAAATGGATGGATATCGGATCGGATATAATGTATAGAGATGCGGAGCAACACCGTCGTCATTATCATCATCATCATCATGGGTTAGTTATATAGACTAGATATATTCCCAGCTTAGCCATTAGGTTTGATCACGTTATGTATGAAAATGTTATACACACTAGTATATATATTCATCCATCTGGCCTTTTTCTCTTTTACCTTTTCTCTCTGCGTGGCAATAGGCAAGCTGCAGAAGAAGCTGTAAAACCCCCTCCTAAGTTCGTTGTTATTAGGTTTACTGGTGTGGTGGTGGTGCGGATACGGACGGATATGATTATGGAAAAAGGAGTAGATGAAGGAGAAGACGAAGAAGAGTGTGTGGCAGATAGGACCGAGAGGAGAGTCAGTAGCTCTTTCAGAACGAGAACCTTTTTTTTTCATATTGTTGATTGTTGGGTATATATATGCTATGCGTGTAGGGATACGGGGCATATATATCGGCTTCCCGTTTTATAACACTCTTTTTAGCTTGTGTGAACGGAGATACCCCTCTCTCTCTCGCATGCATGAGGACACCCTGGGTAAGGTTTTAAGTTATAAAACCTTTTTTTCACTCCCTTGAACCTCTCAGTTGATTCAGAGAAGTTGAGCAGGAACGAGTGTCAGTCCCTGTCGCACTTTTACTCAAAGCTCATCATCACAATATACACATATATCGAGTATTGCTCCAAACTTGTTTTTTTTTACATACACATCCGAAAAATCGTATCAATATCCGCTGGCAAACATACATATATGCAGCGAGTGAGTGGTGTGTGGATTTAAAACGGTCTATCTCAAAGCCATCTTCACATACGTTTTAAAATTGGAAGCGAGTGAGTTTTCCCTTGTTGCTCAATATGTGCGATTTACTGTTTCAGAAAGTTTATAAAACTCGGAATATCATGGTTCGAAGTGGTGTTCGTGGATAATAATAAAATCTATACACTACGGATCCAATTTATATATATTTGCTGAACTGCATGGACAGTGAGTGTGCGAGTGAGTGAGGACGGATATGATGATTATATAATAATGAATAACAATAATAATATTTGGCTCAATGAGTGGTAGCAGCAGAAACAGATATTTGCTGCTAGCGAAAGAAAGAAAAGCGTTTCGCCTTTAAAAAATCTGAAGAAAATCCTTATTACGCGTTGATTATTTTTACATGAAAAAGATTCTGCTGCTAATATCTAGCGCATAGCGTGTATATAATATGAGTTGGCGTGCGTCCCCGTCGTATAACTAGGCTTCATCAGCATCATCATCCCACCACGCTTCTTCCTTGTGTTAATAGCGCGGCGGTGCTATACTACGAAACATAACAAAAAAATAATACTTCGTGTGTGAAGAGAAAATAGCTTGGACGCTATTTTGCATACGATCTTTAATATTTTTTGATTGGATTTTTCCTTTCCTCAAAACAAGATAAAAAATGATTCGGTGGAAGTCAACCAATTCATCATCAGCAACAGCTCTACAGTCGTCGTCGTCTTCACATGATCGCGTTTCAAAGTCAGCGTGTAGATCCTTGTCTACTAGGATCATCAGTAGGAATTCCTCTAGTTTAATAGCCCTCTTAGTCATCTTTAGTATGATACAGGTAAGACGACACACTCAGAGGTCACTTTGTAAAACTTTTAATTTTTTTATTCATACGTACTCCTATCTCTTCCATCTCTTTTCCATTAACTTTTTTAAAAATGAGTTTTTAAGCGATATTATATATTCTTAATGGTGGGTATAAAATAATGTGTGGAGATATTTTTCTTATATATACGTGTTTTTATTTAACCAGTACTCGTTTTTTACATATTATTCCGTATATTATCTGGTGGGGAGTTAGCAAACAAGTATGGGGCAGGCAGGTATAAAGCCTAACTATATTAGCCTTTCTACTACAACAAGCTTTTAATAATCAGGCAAGCACACGTCGTCGTATTTAAAATACAAGTCTTTTTTGATATATTAAACACTTGTTTCTCTCCCTCAAATATAAATGAAAAAAAAAATAAAAAAATTCTAGTCGAGTTTATCCAAAGTTGCTCTCTTTTTACTCCAAGAAAGTTGTAAGACGTAATTCTCTCTCTGGTCGTGTCTCTCACAGTGTGTGATGATGATGAGTAGTAGCTAGTCGCTCGCACGTAAAAAAAGATGGACGTATTAGTGAGCATGAGTGAGTGAGTGAGTTAAAAATTTTCCCACGGGAATTTCAGATAAAAGTTCAATAATCCACACGACGACTTACTACTTTTTACTTTGACTCTAATGTACCAACTTTACAAATGCGCGTTTACTAATAGCACTGGTAAGTATTGCTAAAAATCCCAGCTACTAAACCTATTTCATCATCATCGTGAGCCAATATCAGGTATATGATGAGAGTAGTAGAACGTCAAGCCCAACTGTCAGGGAGTGTATGCACACGAGTGAGTGAGAAGTAGCAATAAAGCGAGCAGCGTATTTAGTTAGACAGGGAGGACTCATGTAGACCCGTTTTAAAAATCATTTAGTAGTAGTTTTGTTCAAAGTAGTAGCAATACATGTGTATAATTTTCTATTTTTTTTACTCTTGCCATTTCTTCCACATATGAACACTGATTTTCTCTGTTACAGGTCTCGTTCTGCCTTGGAGGAGTGTTTGAACTGCGTTTACGTGAGTTCTCAAATCCCTCCGGAAGAGACATGGATGGGAACTGTTGTGTTCATAATCAGCAAATAAGCAGGAGTGGTGGTGGTGGTAGTAGTAGTAGTAGTAGTAGTGCCACTTCTTTATCATCCAGTAGTGCAAGTGATAGTAATAATGTGTGTGGTGGACTTTGCACGACAAAGTTCCGCGTGTGTGTGAAGCACTACCAAGTGACTATTGACCATAACCCGCCATGCACCTTTGGAGAGGCGAGTACGACTGATTTCTTTAATGACAAGGCGATTAATCAGGATTTCAAGTTCCCGTTTAATTTTCGGTGGCCGGTAAGAAACTTTTTTTTATAATAATAAGAACAACGCGATTCTCTCCCCTTTTTTACTCTCAGCCAATGTTCTTGTCAAACATGAGTTCGGGTTGGGAACGGGGTTGGAAAGGGGAGTATATATATGAGCATAATAAGTAGTAATTTAGTTTGAGGGATGATATGTGAGGAGCACATATAGATCAGAGGGTTGCTTTGTCAGGAGTCAAGGTTAATATATCCCTCTTCTCATCTTCCTACTTTCTTTCACTTCAAAAAAATCTCAGTTTATTCAACCAACTTTTTACCCGAGTACGCAGAAGCGATTGTCTCATTCCACCAGACGATCCCTTCAGGGTCATGTATTATTAACAGATTAATTACAAGAGGAGATTGGAGAATAATACGAGCTTTCATGGGTTTTAATATATAGCATTTTTCATGTCTCTCTGCTCACTCGCACAGGTACGTACTGTGTGATCTTTTGTCTGATCCAAAATACCACTCCATTATTCTGGTTTAGGTACACTCACAGCTAACATCACCGTCATGATGATGAGCAACAGGCAGCAGGAGCAGCAGATCTTGCACAAAGAACATTTTCTCTACCTAGACATTCCCCCAAAAAAGAGATTATAATATACATTTTGAGGTAGATGGTTTGGTCCGTAGTATATAGTGTACTACTCTTTTGCTTCTGAAATCCATCCCCTTTCAAATAACTTTTTTCTCCTTCCCTACCTTTTTTGACGCAACTACCACGTATTTCTCTTGATCCCAAACCTTCTTCATCATCTTGCCTGCACCGTAATAATAACAATAATCTCCCTTTTTATTAATTTAAAAGCCTATTTTTTATGGGAATAAAAATCGTGTTTAAATACAGAAAGGGTCCGGTCTCTAAGCTCTTTCTTCTTCTTAGTCTCTCTCTCTCTCTCTCTCTCTCTCTCTCTCTCTCTTCTTCTTCTTGTAATATATGCCCAGTTAACTTTTACTGTTGTGCATCGCTGTGATGATGTGAAGGGTACACACGAAATTACGATGATGGTTGGTGGTGGCCAGGTAGGAAAAAAAGCTGAAAGAGAAATACGTATTTATAGAGGGGACCGCTTCGAAACCACATACGATCTTCATGATAATCATGAAAATTATGATTTTTCGTTTCGTAGCGTCATGTTATTCAGAGAGTGATTTACAAGTCTCACACATCGAACCAGTAGGAATTAGGATTAGAACTGCACCACTGTGTTTCTTTATGACCACGCCCCGCTCACGATCCAGTAGTTCAAGTTTTCAAGGGACGACGTTACGTGTGTATGTTTCTCATGTGACGTGCTCAGATAGAGCATATATCGTGTTTGCACTCCTTCCCTTGTTTATCGCTCAAAAATATCGTAGGAATCATAATAATAATCGCAGGGCAATCATGTATTCGCCATATGTACTGCTTTTTAAATATCCAGTTTGAGGGTAGTTGAAAAAACAATGCGCGATATATGAACAAATTTCGTAGTTGATAATGAACTGTGAGAGAAACGAGAGCCTTTTGCAGTCATGCTGACTTCTTGAAATCAAAAAAAAAAAAGAAGATCGGCTTCGGGTTTGATTCACATATTACAACCACATTCTACAACATCAACCCGGTTTTAGGGATTGTGAGCGAGAAAAAATACATTTTTATTATTATTATTATTACTACTCTGCACTTGTATTCGGATCATACGGAGATGCAATGCACCACTCGACAGTTTAGTTTTTTTTCTTGTACAAACTTTCATTTCTTCCTCACTATATGGTGCACACAACACTGCTGTTTCCCTGCCCAGCAGTGGTCATTATAATTCACTCACTATACTACTGTGCCAGTCACGGACGGTCGAAGTAAGCGCACTCACTCGGGCTTTTTCTTCTACACTAATGCACAAGAGATGCAGCGGTGATATATATATTATATATATCGCAAGTCTCGGATGCAGATCCTCTCTGCATTTCTTCTTTGGTCATTTTTGGGGATTGTGTTTTTCGAGTAAACCAATTTACCATACGTATATATTGTTTTACACGAGGGATTTTGGATTTGTTAGAGTATTGCTGTTAATCATGATGATGATGAGAGAAAGAAGTTTATAAAAAGTAGTCTCCCGCAGAGGCTTATGTTTTTATAAGAATGCGTTTCTAATCGAGCTTACGATATATTCGTAAGTCTCTTTCTAATGCGCCGAGACTTGTGGCGAGGCAGGAGGAAAAACTCTGCGTCGTGTTTACCGGTGATCATCACGGGTTGTTAGCAATTTGAGCAATGATGTTGATTATCATGCGAGAGAGCGAATACACTCTACACCGCGCATACTCTTCCATTATTCTCCATACGATTTGGGGATTGAAAAATTCCGTTGAATGAACATTACTATTTATTGTGCCTGATTATTATTATTACTATTATTATTAAATCGAGTTCAAACAATGACTCGACATTTCAGGCATACATTTGTGATCTGATTATGTTGCAATGTTCTTGCTGCTGCTGCTGCTGCTGAGTTGGCTGACTGACTGACTGACTGCTCCTATCAATCTCAGATTGTTATCTTGCCAAAATATCAAAGGAGCAGTTTTTGGTATTATTATAATAAGGAGCCCCTACTTTCTGAGTGAGCAGACGCAGTGAGTGGTTGAAGCCCGTATTGTTTGCAAGACTATGTATGCGATGCTGATGAATTAAATAGATCACACAACAAGAACAATAATCTTCTTGACAGCGTATATATATCCTCGATCATAAGTCATTCTTGTCCACCATCACGGTTCTCCGCAGCAGATGAGGTCAGCACAAATACGGAGATTTATTGGGAAAACTACTGTAGAGGACCATTGGAAGGACCATTATTCCCACAAGAAATCAAAGTACAGAATGTGGAGAAAATCTAGTCCCAAAGTGCAGCAGCAGCTGTTTTCTCACAGTCCCTCAACAAGGAAGTTACATAGCCTACACTTTCTTGGAAGAATGAGAAAAGTAAAGTCCAAGTGTGTGGACCTTTGAAAAACAGTTGGTTTCTCAGGAGTATTATTATTATGATGACGATGTCTCTCTGTTTTTTTGTTTGTCGGGGGTAAATAAGTCTGTAGCTAGTAATAGTAACGCAAGTGTCATATGTTGACTGAAAAAAAAATGAAAAGACAAGGAGCAAGATAAAGATTAAAACTAATGAGTCGAGTTGTATTAACGATGTCGATCTTTCGAGAAAGGGTCGTGTTTTTCCCGTCCTCGTCCCGCATCACTATCCACAATGCCGAGTCTACTACTCCGAGTTGGTGTGTGTGTCTTTGGCATTTAATGCCTGTTGCTCTGCTCCTGTTTTTGGGAACAAGAAAAAAAGAGAGAAGCAAAGCAAGGGGACCCTCTCTTACCTGATCGCTTCTTGTATGTTTAAGGTTTCTCAATATACACGAAAGTAATCAGCCCAGCCAGGTTGTATATACCTTACCTTCATCATCATCATGTTTTTTTTCTCAATTTTAATAGTTCAAACGAAAGGAGGGTCCCGGTGTGTATATGTACGTATACCGTCGTACCGTGACCCTCACGAAAAATACGTCCGTGTGTATATGTTTCTGGCTGTTTGCCTGCTTCTTCAGTAGTCAAACTAAACCGTGGGAACGAAAATATAAAACCTTTTCCCCTGTCTGCCTTGTCTTGATCATCTTGTGTACGCGAACCCGACCTTTATTCTTATTTTTTTTCCTCTTTCCTCTTCTTCTGTTCCTTCTCCAGAAAGACCCTTTTTTAAAGGTTTCCCGTACGTATATGTGCAAGCACGTAATATCGCTCGCATCATGAGCCGTCAGAAAATCAGACCAATATACGTTTCTATCGGCTTCTCCTGTTTGTTATAATAATGTCGATTCTAGAAAAGGAAACTCTCTCTGGGGGAAAATCATCTTGACTTGAAGAACTCAATGTGAAACGGAGACTTATTACGATATATATGAAATAGACTTTTCCAAGTGGGGGGAAAGAAATTAGATACAGATTAGCCGATTATATACTATCATGATCATTTCTTTGAAAGAGTCAGTCAGCTTGGGTATATATATGAATCCCTGTTTCTCATCATGAATGAACCCATGTGAACAAATTATATTCTGGATTTTGTTTCTTTTTTTCCACACAGGGCACCTTCTCCCTCATCATAGAAGCCTGGCATCACAATTCACCTGCTGCTGCTCCATCGGCTTCTTCCCCTGGCTCGTCCACTGGCAGGAATAATGGTAAGTCAATCAATCAAGAACATACACACATACACTCTGTCTGTACTTTATGAAATAGAGATTGTCCATCACCCTAACTAACCAACAAACAAACAAAAAAATAATGCTTTTTTTGTTGTGTACATTTTAATCGTTATCGGTTTCATTCAACGAGATCCGTTTCTTTTGTCATATGCAAAGGCACACATGTTCATCAGGGTCTTGGATGTGAGTTACAGTAATAATTGGACTTTATCTTGAGAGAGAATAAGAAAGCCTCTCTTTTTTTCTTCTCTTCCAAAATTTTCGACTTGGGGAGGACGAGCTGTAGGCTTGTATTATTGTCGTCTGTCAGGAAACAGGAAATCTGAAAAACAGTTGGACAACTTCCTTTTTTTAACCGCATACTCTCTCAACATAGATTCGTTCGTTTTTTTCTTCTTTTCGATTTTTAGGACAGAAGTAGAAGCAGGGCAAGTTGTGGTGTGTTTAGCAAAGGTTTAGAAGAGAGACGAGCAATATGTATGTAGAAGTGGTGGGTATGTGCCACAGTTCAGTCAGTCAGTGAGATAAGCGTCTTCCTCTATTTTTTTTCTTCTTCTTCTCTTGATTAAGGATATTTGTCATATTAGAGGACAAGCGTGTGTATAAAAATGTAAACGGGAGAGACAAAAGCTTGTAAGCTGATGTTTTTAATGGTATATGGATGTGGCTAAAAAGGAGTAGCTATCGTGTAGGTCATGAGTGCTCTCCTGCAGTTATAGCACGAATATATATATATTTATGTGAAAAGCAAATAGGAGGAGTACGTGTGGCAGGAAGACGGGGAAATAAATCTGATGGATGGATCTAACACAAATATATCAGTGAAACGAGGCAAACTGTATATTAGAATCGCTACTACTCAATATAATACGAGTTTGAGTATAGGTACGTGTGCTTGCATGTGCGCTTCTGGCAAAGACATTGGGAAAATGCGAGAGATTAAATTTCCAGATAAGTACGAGGGCCGTGGGATAAAAAGTATTTTTTATTATTGTAATTATAAAACCTCATATGCATTTTCTTGATTGACATAGGAGTTTTGCTGTGACTGAACTCCTTGTCTACTACGTCATTTTCCCGTATACTTTTTCATCATACGAGAGATGATGATCATCTAAGTGCACACGGAAGTGCCGTTATCCATAATAGAACCATATTATGCTATCATAAAGTTGAAAAAAGGATTTTCAACACACATAAATATAAAAGGAGAGGAAACAGCGGAATTCGTGATAACCCAATTTGTTCAGTCTAATTTTTATAAAAATTTATGTGTTCGTTTAGATACGATGTTGAGCAAGCCCCGTTTGGTGTCCCGCATGGGCATTCAGCAGTACCTTGACGTTGGCGATGAGTGGCGTCCCCGGGAGTGGACCGGAAATGAAGGTCAGGTGACGCTACAGTACGAATACCGTGTCACTTGCCTCCCCGACTACTACGGCGACTCGTGTGACAAAACGTGCAAGGCTCGCAACGACACTTTTGGCCACTACACATGCTCCGAACAAGGAGATAAAATTTGTCTTCCTGGATGGCAAGGATCTTACTGCGAAGAACGTAAGTACTACACGAAATTCATTCACAAATTTAATACCCCGGCGTGGATTTATACACACACTCGCATATACCGAGACTTAGGATACCTAATACTCGCGCATATTCCGTTGTAATAATATTTAGTTACAGCGGAAGTCCCTGTGTAACGCAAAGTGAGAGTTTTCCCTGTTGTACTACTACTACTCATCTTTGTAATATGTTCTCCACTTATTTCCCGGATGATGATCGTATGCTTGCACACGGCGGAGCAGGAGATATATAGATTTGTGTGTAGGTATATAGTCTTTTAAGGTTTCACCATCGTCATCAATTCATTTTCGAACTCGCTTTTGAAGTTGCTCCTTTCCTTCAAAAACTTACTGCTGCTTCCGTTTGTCCGTCCAACCCATGGCAAAGGTGTATATATAATACCGAGAGTTGCTTGGTCTGTAGTAGTAGTTTCCTTTTTTCGCTGAACATCCGTTCAATTGAGGAGAGTAATTTGATAGCGCATATATACGTAAGTCGTTTTCCTGCTTCAAGACAACTTCTCTTCTGCCAATCTAACATGTTAAGTGGCAGCAGCTGGTGTGGTGGTGGCTACTACCACCACCAAAAGACTCTCTGCACTTCTTTCTCTTCTTCTTCTCTCTACTTGTTTTGCTCACACTTTACACCAGATCCTCTCTAGAGAGCTTGTTGCTCTTTTTCCTGGCAGTTATATCACGATTATTATGGTGGTGGTCGTAGCGAGACTTGCGATATACAAGTAGTGTAGTCACCGAAGGAAACCGGCCCGTACCCAGTTACAACACATCCACACATCCTCTTTTCGCTCATTCCTTTAAAAACTTCTTTTTTCCCCTGATAATGATAATAATGTTGATTATGATTATAGAAAAACGGGTGCAGTGTAGTATACACACACAGGGTCTCGCGTATATATGCAACAAGCAACTTCCCTTTAAGCTCTTCTCCTGTAACATAAACTGGACTTGTTTTTTCCCCCGACTGTATGTATTTATTTTTCCCTTAATGCATGGATTTATATGCATAAGCAGCCTAGATTTTGTTCATGTGGGTAATCTGCTTCTATAACCTTTTTTATTCAGAGTCTAGAATAAAAAGGAGCTCATCACACATTATAATATTGCATTCCTACCACACTTTATTCTTTAAGCTACTTTTTTATCATTAAATAACGACGGGGATGATGAGGATGATGCATTGAGTCGACTTTTTTTTTACTCCGAGATAGAGCGAGACGTACGATATATAATATTATGGAGTGCAACGAAGACAAAGTGAACGGGGGGCTCTCATTCTTCTTTTTCTTCTTTTTTTAAAAACACAAACTTCCATCCACATTTTCTCAACGCTCCTACTGCCCGGAATGTTGTTGTTGTTTGGATGCTGCTGATGGTTTCGCTCTCTGAAGGCTCTTGTGCCGCTGAAAAATATATATAATAATAAAAAAAATTCTCCACTGCCACTTTGTCTTCTTTTCCTCTAGCTAGCTCTCAACAAAAAGTCGTGACCAAATGATGAGACTTGAAGAAGAAATGTAAAGCGTATATATATATAAAATTTATCATCATCAGTTGCTCCTTTCATTCTTGGTTGGTTGGTAGTAGTTGTTGTTACTCTTTGTGGTTGGTATATATGGAGGAACGGTCCGCTGCATTTGCTGCTGCTATTACAGCACCGCGCACCACTTGACTTGTTCTTCTTATATCACCTACCGACAGGCAGGCTCGAGAAAAGTGTGTGGTAGTAGCAGCGCGGATACAGCATCTCTGTCTCTCTCTCCACATTCGCTATCAAGGAAAAACTCACTGGCCTGGAACAGTAGAAAAATGTATAAATTTCTTCCCATCGCACCGTCATCATCATCATCGTGATGATCGTGGTCATGAAATGTATAAAAAAAGTTAGCTTCTTTTAAACTCCTCGTACACGTAATAATAATACTAATAATAATAGCATACGTGTATATGTACTCTATTTAGAGAGCAGGTAGGAGCGAGACTTACCATCATATATATATAACCGGTAGGAGCGGAGTGAGCAAAGTGTGTGTAGGAGCAAATGAAATGCACAAACAGATAGGAAAGAGAAAATATGCTTCCTTTTCTCGAAGCAACAGGCAAAAAAGAAGAAGAAGAAGGGAAAAAAGTCAGCCAGGTAGAATGGATGTGGTGTGAGTGTTATGCACTTCTTTCAACTGTCCCTTTTCATATCTGAGTGTAGAATTCCCCTCCGCTCGAGAGAATCACACATCATCCATTGCATTTTCTGCTTCTTCTTCTCCTCCTGCTGCTGTTGTTGTAATGGCGAGTGTGTGTGTGCAGTGCTCACATTTATTATTATTATTATTATTGTGCTCAAACCAAAACCTTTTTAGTTCTGCTTCATGCGCCTGCTTTATATATATTAAATAAACCTCTGCGAGCCACCATCACTTTTTCCTCCTTCTCTTCATCATCATTTTTGCTTTCTTGTTGCGCATATAACACATTACCTTTTCATCATCGTCGTCATCTCGCTCCGTCCGTTCCTTTTTAGCCCACCTTCCCCCCCTCTCTCTCTCTCTCTCTCTCTCTCGATCTATTCATTCTGAGCCTGAATTCTTACACTTGCCAGCATATTTTCATACAAAAGCCGAGTTTTACACCAGCGGATGCATTTTTTGATGTACTCTGTCTTTACGTAACGTTGCGGTTTTTTGTTAATCATGTATTTATCATACATACATATATTTTTCATCGTGATTCGTGATGGGTTCCATAAAAAGCGACTTCACATTTCGATCAGCATGCCTCCGCATCGCATGCATGCGTAACTTATTTCTCAAAGGGAATAACGTCGTAAGTCTATCAAACAAACGCAGATGGATGCGCTGATGCTCTCTGTGGAGAAATGGGTAAAAAAAAATAATTTGAGAGACTTGGGCACATATATATTTTCTCCCCCTTCTTCTACAGTTGATTAGGGAAAGCGTATGCGAACAAAATATCATCACACGAGTGGAAAATGTGTGTTAAAGAATCCCATCTGGGGTTAAAAAAGTGAATCGACATGATGATGATCGGAAAAGAAATATATACGGACCAAATGGTAGCCAAATGGTGTATACATTTCGGGAGGTTTTTAAAACGGGAAAGTTTTTCTGCATCAGGATGCTTCTCTCCATCTCCCCACATGCTTACCATTAAGATGAACTTGCAGGTCACTTACTCACACATCGTCTTCTTCTTCTTGCAACACAGTTTGCAGATGCTCTCTTTCTCGCGTATTCCAGGCAGGCAGGCGTCTCTCTCATTTTTCCTCTTAAAAGCAAAATTGGAGAATGCAATTCAGTAAAAAAATAAGTTGTGTGGAGTAGTTGGGTGCCTAGAAAGATGCAACAGTCGAGTCCCGTCGTCAGCCAAAACAACTTTAGTGGTAGTACTTACCCGACTGCATAAAAGGATCAATTCATTTCGTCATCGCGGAATATTATATATGGAGAAGCAACAGAAGTGGAAAAGGTGTGCTCCGTGTCTTCATCTGCTTTTTTCCCGAAAAAAAGTTAAATAGAACGAGAGCAGATGTTCTCCGATGGATGGTGGTGGCGATGATGATGATGATGATGATGATCAAAAAGGGAAATATATATACGATGGTACAAGAAAAATATGGAGATGTGGACCCCATCTGGCACGTGCCCTTCTTTTTCGCCATTTAGTATAGCATGGATGGATGAAAATGGCTATTTCGTTTGAATGACTGATGTGTGTAGTAGCTAGCTATTGCGTCTCTCTTAAAAATGGATGAGCATTTTGGTAGCGAGTGTATAATATGTATTAAACAAAAACGGCCGGATGGAAAATGTGTAGGGATGGATGGATGACTGGTTGCTCCTCACCTACCCTCTCTCTCTCTCTCTCTCTCCTCTTTTTTTAACCCTGTTCTGTTCAATGTCTCTCTGAAATTTTGGGGGTTGCTGTTGCTGCTCCTCTTCTTGTTGTTCTTTTTTAGCCTTATCATAATCGCTCCTGAATGCTACTACAAACAGCAACTGGTTACCGGTCACAAGACTCCTTGCTCACTCACTCCGATCTTTTTTTTAATATTTATTTCTCTCGTGTACAGTGTTTTTAATAGCTCTGCTTGCCAAATATGAGCGTGGTGATTTCTCCGATCAGTTTTATACCATCACGCTCTCGTTTAGCTACGGGGACGTACAACAGAGGTACCAGAGTGGTCCACTGGTCAACGAAACTTTCCTTTGAGCGTCAGTTGGTCATTTTGCATTTTGGAGGGAAAGCGGACTGGATAATATTTAGTCTTGTATGATTTCGATATGACTTTGATTTAGCTGGTGTGAGTGAGCACATGCAATTGGGTGTATATAGCGGGGGAGACAGATGGTCTCGCTGTCTTCCACTTTTTAGGGTTTTTTGGCATCATTTTGAAGGTCGTGAAGAGCTTGTGACTTTTTGGGCATAAATACTCATATAATAATATTTGTGTATATATAATGGAAGAGTGTGTGATGCATTTATAATGAGAGTTTGGGATGAGTAGTCTCAGTAGCATACATCGCAGTCTCTCTCACAGATTTTTCACACATGATAATAATAATTCTGATCATGCAACCCCTCTCTTTTCGCATATATCGGTGTTTATTTTTTTCAAAAAGTTACGTGCACTTACATGGCGAAAATGTGAGGAGACAGGAAGGAGGATGGAACGCAAAAAAAAAACTATAAGCTCTCGACTTGTGCTTGCATCTTGATTGATATTAGAATGAGACTGCATCGCATGACGAGGAAGTTTTTTCTCGAAAAATATATGAATATTTTGAAGACGACTTCATTATTACGATATATTCCATGGGAAATTATATACTCTCTGCATTAATTTTAAAAGACCATTTCATTTATACGCCTTATATCTCCTTTGGCTCGTGGAAAGTGTTCGTTTTATACGCATATACGGGCTAGCTTTGCCTTGAGGCATTACCATCAGCAGAATATTACTAGAGAGAAAAATGTGAGAGGAGGAGAAGCGTGTGCGCAGAGTGCCCTTTGCATGTCTCTGTCAGCTCATTTACTTAAATACGCTGGATAATATTATTTTCACAATTACGCCTAAAAAGTATTCGTTTTTTATGGAAATGGTGGACACACGTCAATGTAGTACCACCGTGCATGACTAGCTAGCTAGATACACACACACACAAATGTGTTGGCTAACCCAAAGAACTGTGTCTTGTAATTTCTTCTTCACTACTGCCCTGCTCCAAAAAAAATATATATTTTATAAACTTTAGTTTTTTTTCCACATTCACGAAAATGGTTGGTTTCCTGCGTTCTGTGGTTTTCACTGGAATACATTATCCCGTAGACACTACTAACTAATATTGCCTTATCTCACGCCACTCCAAGAATCCCAACAATGAACACATTGTTTTTTATAGCTCGTCTGAGTAGTCGTCGGAATTACCGTGTTGCTATATTTAAAGGGCCCACACCGAGCAAACTATATGATTTCTTCATTCATTATTATCACAACTCTTTTTTTT
>JAANSN010001549.1:0-32309 GCA_036850665.1 Dicranocentrus wangi
CAGAAAGCTCCGTGAAAACACAAGTACTGCACTTTCTGTGGTATTATGTGGGCTTAAAGTTATTTCACATTTCAGAACAGATTCAAGAAAAAAAGAAGAAATATATATGTCTCACCGAGTCGCAACGGATCCAATATTCCGTCATTCCTTCAGGTCCTGGCACCTCTAGTTTAATACCAAATTTGCCCTGTGAGAGATTTACATCTGGGGTCACCTCACACCCTCGAAGGCTTATCGAGAAGCTGGAGTCAATGTCACCCGGCGACTTTTGGAAGTTCACTGACAGGTCACGACAGTTCGCATGGTACTTCTTGAAGGACTTCAAAGTGAATTTTTTGGGTCTGAAAAGTTAGCGAAAGAGGACGGATTGATCAGAACATGGTGTTCCATGTTTACAATGACACATGATTATGATACCAATTAAACGCATGCGGCATACTTCATGACTCGTAGAATATCTGAAAGCTCGGGAACATGCTGATGATTCCGACTTGTGAGTGATGATCCTTCCAAAGTGATCTGCAGGTCATTGAGTGCCGCATCAATGTCGTCTTCAGCAGCATTATTTACATCCGGCTGAGGAACATTAGCTTGCAGATTTACTTGTAACTGCGAGTAGGGTAAAAAAAAAGAGAAAAATGCTTCGTTTTCAATATCGGATTAGAAAAAGTCATAAATCATTGTAAATTTATGTTTGTAAGTGTGCACACATGTTATTAAGCATTTTGTTCGTTCCAGTTCATAAATAAATCTTGATTCGTCATGGGCTTAGATTACCATTTTGCATTGAATTGCACATCACGTATCACTTAACATGGATTGGTGTAGTCTAATGTAAAAATGGCAATTTTACTGGGTGTTCGCGCATCCCTGTTTATTCTGGGTGGTTCGTTAAAATGAGTGTGCACTATGCATACACTAACTCAGTCAGTTCAGGATTCTAGTATTTAATGGTGAAGATATACATTGGAGATAATCTTACTTGAAGTGCAGAGAACATGAGCATTTCCTCTTCTGTACAGTCAATCTCCTCGTTGAGAAGTTGCCATCTGGCTTGCTCATACAACTGATTGATTCGCACTGCATCATACTTTGGATTGAGGTCGTAAAACGAGTAGAATTTGAATCGTAGGCAGAGAAGGTCAAACTCCCTCACACCTTGCTCCATTATGGACAATGATGAATCTAGCCATCTGTTCATGGAATTGAAAAAATGAGAAGAAAATTAAATGATGTATGCCTCCAACTTTTTCGTTTGGTGAGTGATGTCATCCGCCTAATCATAATTGAGTTATTTGGCAGTTTCGCGTTAAATTCAGTGATTCTTGTCTTACGCAACGTTCATCCTCGCCCTCTCCACAAGATTTTTAGGCTTCAACATTTTATTCCTAACTTCTGGAGGAACAGGTGGTCCGCTCTGGGCCAAAGCATCTAGATCAAACTCATTTGCCCCGTTGAGATGGAAAGGTTGTGGGGAGTATGAGCCATTCGTTTTGCTCATTGTGTTGTAGGGTGATGCCTGATTCGAATTCCATCCTCCACCTGCACTTCCTCCTGAACTCATTGGGGAGCTAATGGGCGTATTTTTGTTTGACGAGGAGCGGACGGGAGCACAAAGGAAGCGCTCCCCGTAACCACCCCCACTACTTCCTGAACTACTGCTGCTGACCGTGCTGTTATTGTGACGACTGTACATGGATCCATTGGAGCTGGCAGTGGCAATGAAGGTGTTTGTGTCTGGAGGCAGGGGCGACCTCCCTCTGCTCATTTCTTCCGCATGGGATATTTTCCGATTTCGAACTTGTTGGTAGTTCTGCTTCAAATGTTCGGGGAGAAGGGGCCGACAAAAGGAAAGTTCTTCCGGATGCCTTACACCTGTGAAAGAAAAGAATCATAACAGAATTTTATAATTACTAATTTCTTTAATCCTATTATCAAGTTTTCAACAAGCCTTGTAGATAACTCCATGCTTGCTTATCATCAGCATCTCCTCTCATGAATAATTGTGCACATATTAAATGCACGCAAGCATCAAGGTAACTCAAACCGATGTGTTGATTAGTAGTGGCTCTCAACATGACCAACTCATATATCGTGTCAGTAATAATGATTAAACAACTCCACGAGTGCTCACCTGCCAATTACTACTGACACGTAATAATAATAAAGCAATCTTGAAAGCAGTTGGCAATCTTGAAATATAACAATATGCAAATATGTGTGCATGCATGCGTAAATTTTTGACATGCGTGTAAGCCACAGAACACTCTAAAAAGTTAGACAGTAGAGTGTGATGTGTGATGCTGTTTGTGCTCATTACATGTGCATGTAAACAAAACAGTTCGCACTTGAGACTAGCACAGCAACTTTGATCATGAATGATATAGGTACATGAAGCCTCCGCCGTCATCAACTTTCACCTGATAGTGAGTTTTATCTCAATCCATATGGATAATGATACTTCATTTAGCTTCCTTTTTGTAAAAACCAGTATAGCATTTTGTAATTATACTTTACCAATTAATGCAAAATTTAATTAATTTAACTATATTAACATGAACGCGATAACTAATTAAATTACGAGTTGTGATTCTCTCCTTGCCCCATTCGCTGTCGAAACATTCTTTTTCGTCCTTTACGACTATATACGAACGTTGCCTACCTAATTCCATTTCCCTGTTCTGAAACCTGCTCCAACTTGTACCTGTATAATTCCTCCAAAACTCCTTGTAAGGCACACACTGCATTTATCTCTGGGCGAATATGTATCCCTCAAATTCACATGAAAACCAGGACATCTTGAAATATTTATACATCATTAGTTTACACACAAATTCAAACGGTTCTGCATCCTGCACATTTTCCATTTCACAATATATATGAACTTCAATACGTAGTCCGCTCAAGCATAAATTGCTCATCGTGCAGAAATGTGATTTAAGAGATGTGCAATATACAGTGATGTATGGGATGGTGGGTATGTGATGATGTACAAATTTGTCTACTGTTTACATTCTACATTCCTCCTCACAGTCCTCCTGTCTGGTCTGACGATAAACACAAATCTTGTGAGTGAACGGCCTGAACAAAAATTAATCATAATATTGCCATTTGTGTAAAAAGCGATATGTAACTTTCAAACTAACGCACCCACTTACTCTTTACAATGCAGCTGTATGGTTCTCACATCATTGTAGCTTATATTTTTTGCTTGGCTCACCCAGTCCCACCGCTATTGTTAAATCTTTAAATGACAATGAATAAGCCTCCAAACGCTACGCTCTACAAGTGGTGCGGATTTACATCATGAAAGCTTTAAATTCATGAATAAATGATTGATTCTACATGCTGTTTCAGCCATGTACTAAAAGCCCCATGTTATACATTACTACCCACCTAGAAAATTTGCTTCACAATTCCCCCTATTAGCCCCTACCTCCTGGGATCTTAAAATGATAATATTGATTATTAAAATGGCAGCAATAAAATTTACGTTTATCTCTCTCTCTCTCTCTCTCTCTCTCTCTGCCTGATTGTACAAACGAGATGTAATAGGATGACAAAAGAATAAACATTCCATCATAACATATCCTGTAACATAGTGTATTGTGTTTTTTTTGTCCTCAATGACAAGTAGTCCTACTCACAACCTTCATGCCAATAAAATAATAACTTAGTAGTCTGTTGGGGCCTTCTACTATTTCTGTGTTACACATCAACAATCGTTTAGCAAGTGACAAACATATTTGTATTCATCCTGCACTTTATTACAGGGCACAAGTGAAAGTGTAAAAAAAATGCTGACAATCAAACCCATAACTGATCCCTGCATTTTTCTCTGATTTTATTACCGCAAGAAGAGATTATCCTCGGATTCACACTATCAGCAGTAGCTGGCCATATAGCAAAAAAAAATTTCGAGTGGCCGGTTTAGAGAACCACTTTCAGTTGATACTCTCCACATTTGTTATGTTTATTGTTGGTTACATCATCATCATTGTTGAAACGAGATCCGCGTTCGACCACAAAACTATTCATGACTGTATCATGTCCATGTCATATCTTTTGATGTGTATCACAGAGAAAATCGAGCTGACAGAAAATACTTTTTTTGTACCGAATATGATTACACTGGCATGTCGTGGAAATTTATACCAGTCATAATTTTAAAGTTGAGTGTGTGCCTGTTGTATAATAGCTAAACAACTGCATTAGGTTTCACCCGAACCTTCTGTCATTTTGAAAACTAGCTGATCAAGTTCGTGAAAAGTTGGAAAACAAATTGTGATATGGATATTTTTTGAAAGATGGAAAAAAACTGGAATGACCTTTGCTGACAAACTGATTGATGTTTACAACAGGAACATGATCGTAAAATGTGAAGGGAAAGGATGCATATAAAATGAGAACAAGGAGCTTCTGAAATTTTCAAGATGAACTTGAGTATTTACACTTGTTTTGTGGATTCGAAATTATAATATTTTTTTATAAACAACCCAAGTTCACATTTTGTTCCATTTGGGTACCCTACTTTGAATTAGAAGTGCCAAAAGCTGACAGCTTTTGGTGAGATCATGCTCGTCATATATGTAGATTGGATGCTGAAATAAGCATATAATGACGCATTTATGAAACCGTTCACGCATGCATTTATGTCAAAAACAGATTACACTACAAGATTCAGATTCTAGAGATTTCTCACCTAATTCCTTGCATAACTGAACAACTGCGTTGAAGGTCTTGATAGAAAAGTCAACTTTACAGTCCAACACCCTCCGATCTGGTAATTCTACACGGAGCAGCTGAAATAAATCAAAATCGAGAAATTAATCATTTTTTCACACAATTACATATTACCAAGTCATGAAGCCCCCATCGATTTTCAATCCCCGGTTTGACTCGGACACACAAAAACTCCACTTGATGATTTAACCGATATGCCCACTCTTTTGATACAATATGTAAATCATCTTCATTATTTTGGCACTTTAACTCCAACCACAATGGGAAAATGATGGATGTTTATCTACTTAAATTCTCTTTCTCTCTCTCTCTCTCTCTCCTTTTTCATCAAATTCAATTCAAAACTGGCCAAACTTTTGTACTTACTTTGTGAACCGGTGTGAAGTAGAGAAGTGCATCAGCTTGGACGCCATACTGGTCCAATGTGAATCGCGTCCGGGTGAGCCATACATTTTTGTCGGGCCACCAAAGAGCATGGTCTGACCAATCTGCGGATATTCCTATAAAGAAAAAAAGAGACAAAATGAATGACGACAAAAATTCTGTGAAAAGTCATCTTATCGCTTTTATCCCTCCGTGTAACGAATAATCTTCACATGCTTGTCATCATCATCCCATCAATCACACCGTGAAAATTTCACTTTTCACCCGAGCCTAGTGACATCGCCATCGCCTTTCCTAAAAATTCTTAATCCATGACAAAGTCGCAATGTACAAAGTCATTCCGTCATCTTGTCGTAGTCGCGTCGCCCCTACTGACGGACTTTGAAGTTGGACAATAGAGGTACAAGAAATATATCCCTTATTGGCTTCAACTTGGCATACAAGCCTGGCATGACTTTTGGTAAATCTTGTGTGGGCGGTGGTGATTGCTTATGTATAAATCACTGCCAATAGGGACCACAACATCAGCACACACACATACACATCCAAAAGGATTTGCAGCCAGCTTGAGTCGATTCATTTCTTGCATTCCTATTTAATTGGGAGAGCTCATGTGTGTGTCGTCGTACTATGCTATGCTACGGGATGGAGCATGGAACGAATGAGGAAAAGGGAGATTGATTGAAGATCTCTTATCTATCTACCTCTTCATCCCCTTTTATTAGATTGAGCTGCATGATGTGATTAGAGAATTGATGATATTTCCTGATGATCCAGATTGGAATTTTTTTCCCTTTCGGAATTACGGAATGTGTGTGCAGTAAAGGTAATTTTATACTTATGTGAATGATGATCACCCAGAGGAAATAAATTGATCGCATTTATCAAACGTCAAGGAAGAGGTTTCCCAACATCGTATGGATTTAAGCTTTTAATACCAGCGAAATCAAAACTAGAGGGTTTAAATTGCCTGCAAAACATCTTTGCCTTTGGCTCGTATAATTCATCGTATTTGGAGATGATGAGTGGAGTACCAACATTTTTGAAAATAAAGATCTTTAAAAATTCAAAATGGAAAAATACGGACAGTCGAATTAATATTGTTATTCTCGATGCAGTTCGTATGCCGTCAAACAAGGGAATAGAGAAATGTGTCTCGGAGATGAAATCTGATATGACGTCAATCAAATTTCAGCATCCGCCTTGCATGATTTAACATTTTGGGTGTCTCTGCCTCATACAATCCCAAATCCCATCATTTCATATTCTACAATTTCCTGCAAATCTCATTTTCTCAGCACGCAGAAATCTCTGTAGAAGGGTGGGATAACAAAAAAATATTCTACCTCACTCACGGAAAATCTCTGTGCATGTATAAGGCCCAGCGCTACGGACTAGACATTTTCTTGCCAGTAAAATTCCTTTAAAATGCAAAATCAACAAAATGTTTTGCATCGCCTAAATGCAAATGATTACGTGAATTCACGTTTTTATGAACAGTGTGTGCGTGCGTGGGCGCTACTGGCACGACAATATTTATGCAGATGAAATGTGGGCAGTTGACCTAGCTTAATGAGACAGGATAATGCCACACGTGGGATGACATATTAGGAATTTTATACATGGACACGGAGCACACACAGTCAACAAATGTAGACAATGTTAGACATAAGCCCGAGAGGTGGCTGAATAAAAAAGTATCATGTAAAATGTAAATAATAATATTATTATTGTAATCAAGCCAAAAGAAGCACTTGAAATTTGCATACGTCCACACACAATGGCACAAAACATGTGTATTTCAAATGTGGACTGTTTGCTTTGTACATTTGAATTTGAAAGTGAGTCGGTAAATACTTGTCTAAAGTGTAAAGTACACACACACGGGAAAAATATGTGCAATGTGTATAATTCCCGTGTATCCGCATCAGGAATGATATGATAGCCATCCGGCTTCGAAATAGATGTGACAGGGAAGACAATGGACGGCAAGTCTTTTTAAGCTTTTAAAATACGACGTGAAAAACATTGGCTGAATTTGGCTGTTGGTGCGGTGCAGCATAGCAGTTCAAGAACAACATTTATTCAATATCCACGAACTTAGGCATTTAATACTGCTCACTCTGATCAGATGCGGATGCAGTTGGATATTTTGAGTTCTAGACATTGATGGCGAGGAACGTCTACGAATCAGGTGCAGTTTAATTGGGTTATGTGATACACAGACAGTCTCCTTCCCAAATTCCCAACTCATTTACTTTCAGGCAGGCTAATCATTTGAAATGAAACCTTGTTCGAAACAGTGAAACACCATCCCGGTTAACTTATCAATGCGGTTAGTACTTCCATAAAAGTGGAGTGCACACCTTGATGGACACTTTGCAGTGTATAAATTTCACATAAATATATCCACACACAATGCATCTGGATTTCGGAGGTGGACGTGTAAGAAATGTGGTAGCAAACTACAAAACGAGTACAAAATGAAAGAGTTTTGAACCCCAAGAATTGACACACGATAGCCAAAAGACCAGACAAAAAACTAGACATCAGACAATGGGCAACAGGGAGACAGGAGAAAAGTGCGTGGGCGACTTGATACCACAAAACAATTGTCAATCCACATCACAAAAACATTTACGTGGAAAATCAGAGAGAAAAATTCTCTTCTGGTCGCAGTAATGGTACTTTGTACTTGCTGCCACGAGTTTTTGCAGTTGTTGAGTAATGACAATGCGATTCCTTAAATGAGGTGGACGTACGTGTGAGAAGGCCTTGGCTCACCCCCCTATTCAACCCTTCAATGTATATACCTACATACATATACGGTTATATATGTAACGGTGCAAGTTTGAAAAAAATATACAATTTATACGTTCACAAACCTCCCACGACAAAAAAAAAGCATCGACTAGATGGCCAAATGGGCCGGCCGGAGAAAATTGTGCAATCATAACAATAAACTTTGAAGATAACAATGTGATGTTGGTGAACCCGAAACAAAAAATCTGATGTTAATGGGAAATGATGTTGAGGGATGATAAAAGTCTAGCTTTAACTCACAGTTTGGCGCACATTCATTATCAAAATATCCTTGTAGTTTTACTGTTCGAATTAATAGAGGATTTCATTGATTTCATCTTAGATTTCAAACAGGTTGGGCAGTTGCATTGGAGCACTTAAATAATTTTGTTATTTTTATGAACACTCTGGGATGGGAGGAAGAGATGTGTCATCAAAAGTATTCGTGGTTATTTACCATTTACCCTCATCCTGTACGGGTCATCATATCATGTGAACTCTCATTCAATGCTAATTTATGAATGTGCCGAAACTCACCTGAAATCATTAAGTGCCATGTTAATGTGCCATTTGCTACAGTGCAATAAGGTGAAGCAGACTATTCAGTTTTTGTGCATGCACACCTCCACCCTTTTTCATTCTTTTACAAAAAAAAAACAATACGCCGGAGCACAACAGTGCACTTCTTGTACACCGTTTTCATTTATGGACTTCACACTCAAGATGGGACTGAAGAGATTAAACCCTTTTTACAAATTAGGTGTAACGTTGATGATGATAAAAGTGGGCAATTATATATTTTTTACTGAGTTCAAGTTACCTGAAAAGGCTGGACAAATATCCGGACTGGATATATGGCTCCAGTGCAGTGCATTGTGCAAGATAAGAAGCGTCAAAAATGTTTATGGTAAAGGAGTCTGCGAGGCATTTAATGTCTTTACTTTGAGGAACCTCGCCATGCATATTAATGAGGGCACACGTATTGGCCCGGCGTTTCACTCGCCAAGAATGAAATAGGGAAAATGGAGGAGGTGACGCAAAGATTTTTTTTACCTTTTGAAGCCTTTTCATCACCTCCCGATCAAGTTTAAATATAATGGAGACTAGCATGCATGCATGCTCAGTAATAATGAATGCGCAGTTTTTGTGCACACGTATAAACTCTAAACGCATCTGCACAATGTACATGGCAGAAAAAGACAAGCTTCCATTTTGAGAATTAATAGATTTCCGAAGCATTATCAGATGTCGATGAACTAAATAAGCAAAATAGGTCTAGAAGGTGGGTGCCTGTGTGCCTGTTCCTCAAAAGCATACCGCACACGCACCTCTCAATCCAAATGATTATGTAACGGGCAAAGAACGCATAAATATTTTGACCTCTGAAGACAGCTTCATCCTCCACTTAAATGTACACCTTTTCCTGGTTTCGAACAGAAAGTGAAATTGACGAGGGGTATAGCTTATTATTTTTACGTCCCATCTTTTATGTTACGGGAATCCCGTCTAGTGCATAATAATTAAGTAAACCTTTATTCGAGAGGAGATGCTCAAGACTTCATATTCAAGACGTTTTTTCTTCCTTCAGAAAAGGGGAAAGAAAAAGCTTATGGAAAAAGTCAGCAGCACACTTGCACTCCGTTTGTACACACAGGATGTCTCTTTTGCTACCGACTAGTCTACCGTTGTACGAATTAGATTTCACAAGCCCACAGTTTTTTGGCAGTTCACCTCATTAAATGCAACAACACGCCGGGAATAAGTGTGCATGGCTATTAGGTCCACATTTTTTTCTGTGCTGTATACACCAACTCCCAACTTCTCTCTCCCATATTGAGATGAACATGGCAAAAATTTGAAGTCATGTCTTGAGAAGATTGTGAATCTTGAGATTGAAACTGACTTCTTGAGTGAATGAGAGGAGTGATGCATGGTGAAAAACCCGCGTGCACACAGCTATTTTTGGCTTTTATAGAGTTTCACTTGAGAAAACTTTCCTTTGCCAGTGTAGCCCTTTTTTTGCTTTTTTAGCCCAGCTCCAAACTCGGAGGGAAACATATAGCGCAATAAAACGATCCACAGATGTATTTTAAAATGTGTGTTGTATACACACCTCCCTATCATCCATTAAACTCCACAGTGCGCCGTTCCCTCTCTGGTGTCATCATCTGCTACACATGCGGGTTTTTTTCCGAATTTTTTTTTCTTCACAGTACAAGCAATCTAACATATCATAATATTGTGAGCAGTTGAATAATCCTTCCTCCGCTAATTTGCTATTTTATACCGAGAAGGAATCCAAATGGTGAAATTTCCGGTGGAGCGAAGACAACACTTGCTTTTGCACTTTTGTGCATCGCTGTCATTCCTCTTGCCTTAGTCATATAATAAGCACTGCTCTTCTCTTGCGTGTTTTGATTCACATTGCTCGTATTTGAGATTTTGATGGTAATGTAATATAGAAAAAAAAGTTTCCGACTTGAATTCGTCATTCCGGATGATGATCATTCCAGATTTTACCCCACTCCATGGATAACATGCATTAGTATCTATATCGGATGTACACATACACATTGCATAAGAAGTTCCCTTGTAGGTCGTGTTGCTGAATGAATGAGTCTTATGAGTCAGGAAAAGGGTAAGATTATGTAAGATAATATGTCTACATGCATAGTGCTCCCCATTTTAGATGCTACACATCCACCAGAAATCAAGACGACCTAAACATTCTTGACAAACAAAAATGCATTTTTTTCAAACGCGCAGGGAGGATACGGATGCAAATGTAGGTATTTGTTTGTTGGCGTGCACATCTTCTTTTCTCCTTCTGACAGTCATATAGTCATGCATGAAAGTGAGTAAACACTTGACAACACAACAGAACAGATGCATGGAGCACATACACGCATCTTCTCCGGGAGCTGAATCAACGAAAACTTCCTTTCTTGTTGAATTATAGGAGAGCGAAAGAAAAGTCAATGGCTGTCTCATTATTCCTTATTAAATGACGTAATAAGATATGTGGATGCGCCTTAAAAGCATCATATAATATCGGGCTGGATAAAAAACGCTGTGTTTGCATGTTCACAAATGTGCATTGGGTTTCAAGGGGAATGCAACTTTGGAATGTACGAGCTTTTTTATTACCTTTATCGATGGATACGCTTAAGAAGTCATGTATCAGGCGGCACGTCACATTCTATTGACTTCTCTTGGAATTGCCCGTAAGCACCTGACACTATAGGCGTGCAAGAAACAAGGATCAATCAGGAACGCATATTTTATGTATATGTATTGACTTGACTTCCGCTTTGAGGCCAGGGATATGATGCAACGTTTCATAACAAAATCAGTGATGGAATGTAGTGAAGAATTTCGTGTAGAATACACGCGTTGTCAAATTTCGGGGCCATACTCTATTGGGACACCAACATCCACGTTTATTTCCGCCTATACCGACACCGTAATAATGTAGACACGAATGAATCTATTCCGTAATTCAGAGTTAACCTAATTAATAATTGTTAAAATACCAAGAGAATATTTGAGCTAGAAAAGGTTGGCGAGAGGAGTTTCAGACATTCAGAAGTGGAGTGACCAATTACCGGTAGTGTGTATGCCGGAGAAAATTGATCAGTTTTTATCGTCAAAAATGTCTAAATTGTGATTCATTTTGTGAAGATACTGATGCTAAAATTGCCTGTGCCTGTGAGTACAATATAAATCTATTTCCAACCTACAATTTTCATTTAAAAAATTGCCCAGTGCTCCAATTTAAAAAAAAAACAAGGCAGTTAGAAGAGTTATTCCGTCAATTTTGCTCCTACTTCATCCTTTAATAACCAACTCCCTCAATTAAAATAATTTTTCAGAGTTTTGTTATCTGTGGAATCTATTCATTCGCAGCCAGGTGGTTTTGCCAACTTGGTTGAAGCAACGTTGTATCTATAAAATTATTATGGCCACCTTCTGCGAAATGTGCAAACCATCAACGATAAATTTCAGACGGACCCAGACAGATACATGCTGCGCTTAATTACTCAACTCAAAATTATACTTTCATTTGCGTCAGTCCGATTTGACGATATTGTAAAAATGAATACAAGAAACGGAATCGCCTTTGTCAAAAGATAAATCAAAGTCGCATTAAAATAGTTACCAACTCGTCGTGAATGTGACAACATCTCTCGAAAAAAAACTGAGTAAAATGTGGCAGTCACTTTTCACAATCCAAAAAATAATCCAGCGACTCCGACCCCTTCGTATTGTCTACACGGACGACGACGGATTTTACGAAAATCCCCACATAAACCATCTCAAGCTGAATCTCATTGATATCAACCTATTTCTAATTACCATTGCGTGCGTAATCGGGCTAAATTCCCCTGATCAAATCTCTGAAGCTGAGACCAAGTCGGAGAAAGTCCAAACACAGAAAGCTATTCTCAGGCAGGTTTTATTTATCCTGTTTCTTGGCCTTTTCTCCGCCCTCCAGTTTGTGGCCTGGACATTTCGGTTTCGGTACAGGGAAGGGATTTGGATGATGAACCAGGCAAAGCTGTTATTTCTGGAAAGGGAGCGGGATGCCTTGGTGGAGCAAAATAAACGGGAAGGAGTCCTCTTCGACGTTCTCCTCTACTCCTTAATGTTCATGTGCTCCATTGGACTATTTGCGGTAACCATTCTTCCAGTAACAAGCCGAAACAACCCGGCTCACGTCGTTTTCACCATGATGTTCCCAACCTCGATAAACCCACTCATTATCACGTTGTGTAGCTGTGTGTACATAGGGATTTCAGGCTACTTTGGGGTCATCCCGATCGTCCAAGGCTTTTGCTACATTTGTGCCGTTCTCTACGAGCTGAAGTTCATTCTAAAGCGGTCCTACCAGAATCGCAAACTTCGGGCAGCGGCGCTACGAATGTTTAAGGGTACATTTAGTCGGGATTGGAAAATTTATAGTCAGACTGTCCTCTTTACTAGAGCAATTAACAGGTTTGGCACGGTATTCTACCCGGTTTTAATGCTTACGGGGTTCTGCATCAACGTAATAACTACTGTGGTTTGCATCAAGTTTTATCGCCAACTTCCGCTGACGATGTTACTCGTCTTTGGTGGGTTTGATGCGATTTGCGTGATTTGCACAATTGTGACCCACAATTTTGCAGTGGTTGCGACAGAGGAGAGTAGCCAGTATTGTATGTTTTGGAAGCCCAGGTTGTTTTCAAAACAGCAGAGAACCCAGCTTCGGGCTTGTATGCCGTTGGCCATTTACATTGGCTCGTTCTTTGCGTTGAAGAGGAGCACTCTATTGAATACCGTGTCTGAGGTGGTCAACATGACCGTTAATTTGCTCATCATGGAGGAGTAGAAGTAGTAGTGTGTGTGGAATGCTCATAATTTTAGTAAAACTGCTAATTACTAATTTTTGTAGCTATATATTAAGTTACCTTAGGTCCGTTTAGTCATAATTTAGGCATAAAAAACGGAGCAATCATGGTAAGTGGAAGTAGTTGGGTTTGGGTACATATATACATAATGCATGTCGTTTAGGGATAATTGCGCTTTGCACTATAATTATGACAAATTTAGCCTGGGTCTTGACTTTGAATAATGGTCACTAGTATAGTGTAATGAATGATACTTAATAAATTGATGAAATGATACAGAATAGGAATACGGATAAAATCCAACATCCTACGCTTTCACCAATTAACGTAACATAGCTATATATACATGCGTGTTGAGGGTACGACGGCTAGGAGAAGCATTTAATGATGATTGACATGTATAATGTATTGAATCGTCTAATGTGGTGTATCAATGCAGTAAATCTAACAAGTATTAATTTAATATTAATTTCTGTCCCTACTAACTAAGTGGATATGTAATAAAAATCTCATAAAGTATTCATAATAACTAATGACACAATGTTGCCAACCCATTTATTTCTCCAGTCGTAGTCTGGCCTTCAATTTCAAATCAGTCTCAGCATGTGGGTAGCTTTCATAAAAATTCATAAATTCATCGAGAAAATCCATCCGCTCAAGGTGGTCTGCTTGCAAGATAACAAGTCAGTTTTCTTTGCGACCCGCACAGCTTCCACCAGAAGCCAGTCTATCCGCTCATCCCTACTTGACTTCAACATCATCATAATTTACATCGCCACCATGGTCCATATCACTGGCCACCTTACCGGCGATAAATCTCCAGAGACAGAGTTTCAAACGGATTTCCTCAGCTTCGCAATCAACCTAATGTTCTTGGGCATAGTTCAAACGGCACTGACAGCAATGTGGACATTTCACTTTCGCCTGACCGAGACCACCTGGTCGCTAAACCAAACAATGCGAATTTTCCAACGAAGAGGAAAACGACGGACAGATGGAATCCTGTCCGACCTGCTGATGGTATGCTCTGTTGGAGTTATCTTATCTGGAGGTGGCTCCCTATCCATTTTACCTGCCGTTTTTGACAATACTCCGATACACTTGCTTCTTAGGACAGTGTTTAACTCCTTTGGAATCCACCTGACCCCTTTACAATTCACCATAGCGTGTTGTGCATACTTCGGGCCCATTGTAATGTTCGGGGCGCTGCCCATCCTGCAAGTTGTTCTGTTCATGGCAGTAATACTGTGGGAGAGCCAATACTTTCTCTGCGGAACATACGGATTGCACATGACCCTCAAGACAGACATTTTCGTCGTCAAATGGCAAGTCGCAAAAAGATTCAGAATGCTCATCAAAGGGAGAATGCAGCATGCTCAAAGTTTTCTGATAATGAGGGAGCTGTGCAACTTTGGGTATGCACTTTTCCCCCTCCTGATGCTAACCGGGTTTTCCATCAACGTTGTGACATCCTTTGCATGCATCAAGTACCGGAGTGACCTCTCCGAGATTCTTGTATTGGGATTTCTTGCACTGGATATTGGTGTGGTGTGCATTACCGTCATGTTTCATACTCTTGGAATGGCGAGCAGTGAGGAGCATCATGCATTCAAAAGGCATTGGATGGGGAGAACATTCTCAAAATTGGAACAGAGAATGTTACGAGCGTGTTCTCCGATTGAAGCATTTATCGGACCTTTTTTCAATTTGAGGAGGAAAACTATTTTAAACACGTTCAAGCAAGTGGTGGACTATATCGTGGATTTACTGCTTGTATAATAATTTTTGCAAAAAAAGTCGTAGCCATTTGGAAAGTCATCTATTTTACGCGAGCAATTTCCTGACCTATAGCCAATTTAATTGTTAGCAAACTCCAATTAAGTTATCAAGAATGTAATTGTTCGTGCAACCACTCTTGGCTCAAATTATAGGCATAATTGAATTTAAAGAAATAAAATTGTTGGGCTAAACTATGCTTGATTGAGTGGAACTATCAAGTCGAATTAAGATACAATTTCATAACAATTAAAATGTATTAAATTGTGCACAAATGCGCATCCATCCAGATGAGATACATATATATACTGACCATACTGTTCTTAATCTCATTCCAAGCTGCCGTCGCCACTGAACTACCGTAATTCTCATTTCCAAAATGTGGTACGCTTTCCTCAAAATTCACAAATCCATCCAGCGAATCTACACCCTCCGATTTATATACAACGAAGCCAATGGAAAGTTTCAGGTTAACCCAAAGAAAAACTTCTTATATGTTTGGGTGAACGGTCAGATTTCTCTGGTTTGGCTTGTGGCTACCATTCGAATCCTTCAGTTCCTCAAATCCAGTGATCCCAACCTATCCATTGAAGGTTTTGTCATGGATCTGATGTACTGGGGATTGATGAATTTTTGCATGGCTTCGGTTTGGACTTTGCATTATAAGCGGTACGAGGCGATCCTTTTCATGAACCAAATCATGGGTTTGAAGAGTCAAAAGGGTAATCAAAATCAGTATAACTTGTACATTTTTTTATTGTTTACATTCCCCTATCAATGTTTGCAATTTTTTGAAAGATTTCCAAAATAAGGAATTTTCACAAGCAACCCTCGTCATATATTCGCTCACTCTCGTCTTGCTCATTTTCCCAGTGGCGCTCTCCATTCTACCGTTTATCCTGGACAACACCCCGGCAAATATAATCCTCCGCTTAGCCTTGCCTCAAGTAATTATCCGAAACAAAATGGTGGAAACAATTTTAAGCTCCTTGTACTGGCTCATCCAAGGGTTTCTAGCGGTTATTCCTATCCTTCAGCTATTGGCCGTTTTCATGATTGTCTTGTACGAGTCGACCTTGATGATGAAACCAGCGTACCAGCGACTAACCCCAAGATCATCAGCTAACTATCGAGTACCGGAAGGAAACCAGAAATGGCACGAGCAGAGTGCCCATCAAATCAGGTCCATTGCCCGACCACTACTCCAATTTCCGGGAGCTTTTAATGCATACAAAAACAGCGCCCTGATATACCGCACATTCCAGAATTTCGGGGCTGTCTTCTTTCCCCTCATTCTATTTACAGCCTTTTTGCTAAACGTCGTGTCCAGTTTTGTCTGCATTCGCTTGAATAGTACCCTACCTCCAATTCTAATTAGCATGCTGGCACTGGTCGACGTGATAATCATTGCTAATCATGTTGTCATTGTGGCATTGGCCATGGTTATTACAAGTGACTACTGGGACTTTGTGGAGTTTTGGAAAGGGAAATTAACGAGGAGGATGTATCAGAAGCAGCTGAAATCTTGCAGGGTCATCCAATTGTGGATAGCGTTCTTTTTTGGAGTTAAGAATTCGACGACTCTGGAAAGTCTTAATCATATCGCAGATATTGACTACTACCCTACTGCTAATTGAATAGTGATCTACAGTCTTCTGGATGGAGTTCAGAACCTTTGGAGGTTCGTACAACATACTGATATACTGATACTTATAATACGGATACTTTGCTTGTGCTCTCATTCTGCAAATATAGGCAAAGTTAAATTGTCATTTGGGCAAGTCAAACAGTTACCTTAATAATTCTACCAGCTTCGCCGAAGCTACAAGAAATGCGTTTGCTCGGATAACTATTTAAAAGGCTTATCGTGTTGACAAATCATAAGTAGAAAATAACTGCATTGTGATAAAGGTATCCTTGTTTCGTGGGTCTAGGCCCACAGCACCCCGACCAAATTGCAACCAGACAACTTTGCGCCCGGACCACATTTCGCCCCAAGACTTTGATATTCAAAACAATAGAAAATGGATGACAAATCGGTAATGGATGCAGGTCTGGGCGCAATTTGGTTTCGGCGCTATGGGCCTGTAAAGTGTTTCGTAGAATCCTTATGTGATTTTAATAAATAAATAATATATATTTCCAATTCCCGAATTTCAATTTATTCCATTGCTTAACGAAGTATGAATGCATATTATTATATCATCGTGAATACCGGGATCATGTTCTTAATCAATCTTGAATTTTCTGGCCTTAAGCTGTACGAGAAACTCATCATCAATTATCCACCTCCAGGTTCAAGACTGTTTGATTCTGCTAAATATTTAATGAGATGGACTACTTCCAAAATGAATGAATGAATTCCACTTCCTAATTTGCGATTCTCAACACCTTCATTCCTCCAACTGGCTTTTGCAATACCTATTATAATTCCTCATTTTGCATTATTGATTGCTTCCAATTACCATTTCTGTCTTGATTGGGGTCAAAATCTCCTATATCCCTTGTACAAGTCAAACCCTAGCTCAAACTTAACCATTTCAGTAATGAAAACACAATGTATTATTATGTTTATACAGACAATATTCAGACCCAGGACTTTTCGACAGCATTTCAAGAAACTGCGGTAGCATTTCAAGAAATCTTTAGGTTTTAATGCTCCCTTTTGGTGAATATGGCCAAAGCTACTCTGCTCCATATCACACAACACAATGAATAAACCTAATCTGCATCTGGTACAATCGGAGACTTTAGGTAAATTTACTGAATTCGTAAAAGACGTTTTACGTAAACAAAGCAAAGACTCGCTTCATTTTAGCCTTGGTTCCCACTTTTTATCATATCGCACTGCTGCCTAATTAATCGGAAATTTTTCGCTTGTCGTGGGTATAAGTCACGCACAGAAAATGTAAATAATTAGACTGCCAAACCTCTCAATTTAAGCAGAGATCAGGCGAAAGCTTTTGCTTCAGAAGAAGAGACAATGAGTAAAACGATTCTAACAGGATAAATGTTTTTGTTTTCCGTATTGATTCCTTGGCTCTGATTACCAAACACTAAATCCACTCTATCCACCCGAAGGAGCATCGACCGGGTGGATTCCTGCTGGGCTAATATAGTAGTAGTTGTTGCATTTGTAACATTCAATTTACTCCCTCCCCATTTCTCGATTCATATTTTTCAATTAGCAAAGATTGTGATTACGCATTGAGCCCTCGCTAATCCGAGTAGTTCGAGGGTGAATAAGTTTAAAAGCATCCATTTTACAAGGTAATCCCAATCAGATGTTTATCGTACATCGTTTGAAAAGTTGTAATACGACCACTAATTACACGACCCAGACTAAAAGCACGATTGGTTGGAGATCTTACAAGATGGCAATGTAGATCCTGATGCTGCTCCGCTCTCTAAGTTCTGCCTTTTCAATCCTTTTTTTCAACTAATCTTGTAAATAAATGTTGTAAATATTAAAATATGCAAAACAGGCAATTACTCCGTTTTGTATTGCACCATACGCCAACAAAAGAACCCATGTCGTACGCCCTGTTACAAACTCCAGTGAAGTCCACTTGTTAAATGATGTCGTGTGCATTACAAAACAGAAAATACGAAACCAGAGAGTCGGGGCGATACACTCCCAAGCCGAGACTGACTGTGAAGACTCACATCGTGGGCGACTCTGTTTAGTTCCGAGGAGAAACAGATCTGCTTTAAATATTAGCTTTCAAAACATTGTATTTTGTGATCCACATGAAGCAAGAGAGATGAGGGAAGAAGAGAGTACAAAGTTCCGATTTACTTTTTCCTCTTCNGAGAGTACAAAGTTCCGATTTACTTTTTCCTCTTCAGCTACGCTCCTCTAGAGTTTGGCTTGGGCTCTGGTGGTTTCACAGAGGAGATGGATATTTACAAAGTGTTTTTCCTTTGGCAAGGGATTCAGACAGGAAGTTTGTGAGTCAGCTTTAGAAGGCAAGAAAAGGGAACTTGGCATAGTACTCCGTACTCCACTGAACTGACTATGGCGTATGCAATAGCACACTTGAGATTTTGTATCAAACAAGTGTTATATGGATGTAATACAAAGTGAATTTATACAAAACACTATCTTTCCACTATTTTTCTTTCTTTTTTGTCTTCCAATCTCAAATTCACATTTTGTTTGGTCTGACGCCTGTAAAAGTGACAAAGTGGCAGTGTGTGGCACTTTTGGGTAACCAACCACGTTCCATTTATTGCCACGATCATATATAGCTACATTGCGTGAGAGACCCACTGTCACTCCTGCCTGAAGTAAGACGAGAGACGACAAGAAAAATCAGTTTGAAATGGGATATCGTCTTGTCGCCTGCTCCTAATAATACCGTCATGATGAGACTATCGTCTTCCCTTCAATGAATTATTATTACGTGCCAAAATCAACAAAACTCATAAAATCAAGAATCAACCGGGGCTGAACATACAAAGCGAACAGAAAGAGACTACATCTCAAGAGTCAGTCTAGAGAAAGTCAGCTTTATTATTTCGTGTCTCCAAATGCCTACAGGATATAGCATGACACAGCCCCACAATAATGAATACTTTAGATGAGCTGGAGTCACGGGAGGGAATTTAAGCGTGGAATAAAACCAGACTCTGTAATATTCATCTTCATCATCCACACGACTAAAATTAGTTGCTCTAATAATTCCAGCTCCACGTGTGCAGGAATAGTAGTCAGTAATAAAAGTGAAATAAATGAAAATGATATTACATAAAATGGCACGTCACCACTAAAGAAATTGGATTGAACACTCGTCGTACGTCATATATAATATTGCCATTTATTTCATTTGCTCTCAACACCATTCACATTCAATTTTTCTCCTCTCTGTAATGGTATCACCAACCAAACTGCCGTCGTCGTCGTTCGTATCTGGAACGATGAAAGTCAAGTGTTATTATCCTGCTCTATCCGCTCTAGCTAGTTTCGGTAGATGGGTCCCTCTCGGACGGATAATAATACAGAATGGTTCAGCCAGACCTATTATTATTGCGTGATAAGGTGACATTCGTATCATCATTTCACAATGTCAAAGTCAAACGGATTCGGTAATCTACGAAATAAATATTGGATATACACACACATGTGGCCACTTAATCTCCCAATTTCATTCAAGCATTCATGCGTACTTGAAATAAAAATGCGAAAAGTACGTGGCTGGACTGGAGCTGGACTGACTGACTGATGTTCTTGTATTACTCATTGGTTACACCTGGCAATATAAGCCCAACTTTTTGATAAGTTTCAGATATTCAAATCATTTGTGTTGACACTCACATCACATCCTCACCCGATATGCATGTAAATATGCATTGTGTACAGTTGAAAACTGATTGAAATTACCATGAAACTCCAAATGAGGGTTACGCGGATATGGACAAGTGGAAAATGATTTTGGTTCTTGGTACCAACAGCCAACAACAACAAAAAACATCCCAATCACTATATAAGTTTCTTTTTTACACCCAAAGCTGCCCTCCCTCTGGTCTTGTATACCTGATGATGCGCATAATGCGAGAGGAAAGCATTTGGTTAAAACAGTTGGAAAACATATCCATTTGCCCATATTAAACTTAGCAGACTGTTTGACTTGTCCAATCTCCTGTGATACTTCGTCACCTTATGAGAAACAGAAGGTTTTATAATATGCTGTTGCCGGCTTATCAGAAACTGTCCAAATTTCGGCGTTTCCCTTTGTACTAATATATACCGGCAACCACAGAAGGTATGAGGAGATACGGATCGCAATTTTCTCCTTTCAAGTAATTCATTATCGTTATAACTCACACATCAAGCATCCAGCGACACAAACGTCTACACTTTTTATGCGCCAGTAGTACAGCCTAAATGAAACACTCGGCATGACGTGCTCTGCCGACTTGATAACAGATTTTAAACGGCAGTAATTAGTTCTCCCAAAAATGTCCGACTTCCCACGTTTTCTCGCAGCAGCAGCACCAACCGCTATAATAATAACTTGTAATAAGTGAATGGCTTCATGTTGCGCTCATCTAGAAAAAAAAGTGGGAGTAGCTGCACTGCACAGTCTTCGTCATCGGGAGAAAAAGAGGTCCTTATAATCACCATAAAAATGGTAACTTTTCACTCGCCTATTCCGCCGCTCTCGCTCGTCGTGGGAAGATGCCTATTAATTTAACATTTTGAAAGAGCGACAAAAACCTATTAATAAAAAACAAGATTTCTTCCTTTGATACCGTATATATACACGACTTTTAGAGAAAATTTGACAACCTCACAATATACTGGGCTAGACACAGGTCACAAACTCTGAAAGTATATGAATGAATTATAGAGCTGTGAGACGTTCCTTTTCTTATACAATGCTCTAAACCATCGTTTTTTCCTGCAGCACTACCTAATCAATGCATGCATGACGCTATCATTGTGTTTGTGTATCGTCAGAGGGCAAAAATGTGGTAGTAGTCGCAGTCGACATTTTGTATGTGGAAAGTAGCCCAAAATCTATTATATTTATCGACAGATAACAATCTCTTGGAGTACAAGTAATCACACCAGATTTCTTTAAAAGGAAACCTGAAGGTGGTTCTCTGCCAATAATCTATAGCATCCCGTCTCATGAACCATTCTAACGTGTATATTAATTTTTATCCTTTTCTGCTTTTCATCCAAATTTTGCTCTTCACTTCGTCTCGATACTCTCGATCCCGTGTACAGGCTCGCTTTGAGTGTAATACTGTAGTAATTACATACATTTCAGATAACTGGTGCAGTGCTGCTGCTGGTGCTGGTAGGACTGAATAAATTGGATAATAAAGTAGGAAGGAGACTGTATGGGAAGGGATGCTATGGCGAGACGATGATAAAAAAGCAGGTGTGCATATTATGTGTAGGCAAGGACGGTCGTTTATCCGACTGACCTTTCAGTTCTTCATATAAGTACGTATTTAGATATGTCTTGTTCATCCTTGCCACACCGTTTTTGTCAGTGTGCAACCTGGTGGTTGTGTGGATTGTAGCGAGAGAGGCGTTTGCGCGGATAAATTTTTTTTGCTGTCGTGAATCATGAAGCAGGTACGTAGTACGCATAGGGAATCGTCGTACACTTATTTGCTCTATTACGTATGCATCACAGGTTGGTTATGAACTTCAAAAGAATGAAAATATATTTATCTGAATCGAATTCAGTTGCGTAACTGTTGAGTAAGCAAAGTAAGGAGGAAAAGGGAAGGAGAAGGCCATCCGTGATTATGATTACCAGTATATCAGAGATGACGACGATGGGGTACATAGTATATTATATTACAGAGTTTTTAGTTTAGATTTTTTTTTAACCATTCTACTATAATATACACATTGCATGGTTTGACCAAGGTTTTTTTTCCCTTTGAAACAAGAGAATGCCTTGAGGCTTCCTAGTCACGATGAAGAAGACCTGAAGTCAAAGTCAACTGCATCTACTACAAGTACTCCTCTGCTCTCCTCTGAAGATGCACAATTGTAGGGAGGAGGGTGTAGGGAATGAATGTGTGATGTTGATATTGGTAAACATAAAATCCAGTCGTGCAGTCATGCCTTTTGGTCTCTCATTACTATTGCAGGTATGTGTTTTCAACTTTTATGCATCAGGCTGAGGCGCTTTATAGATAAGGAGAGGTAAACAAGCATGGAATGGATGGAACCCGTCACGACGACAGGTAAAAGCCATTACTCACCTCCACAACCACCAGAATTCCACATAATTCTTTGCAAATGTTTTGCAAATTGGTGAAATCCCGGTGAAGTTGAGGAGATGTGTGAAAATGGCTGGCGGAACTGTGTTCAGCTGATTGAAAATACACAGGCTTGGCCCTTTCCTGAGGAGCCGCTTCCGGAAACTCGCTGTGCACATCAGGTTTCCCTTTTTGTGACTGTGTACACGACACACATAACTAACGCTATGCTTACGACAAAACACACGCAATATTTAATCTGGTTAGTGGAATAGAGTATATGCTCGGTCATGGTCATAAATACAGATAAAAATGGATTCCGCTGTCGTCATCTGCGAACAAGTTGCACTCCCCAGCAAAACGTATGGAGTCATACTGTGTTCTCGTGAGAGGAGTAGTGGCTTCTTGAAAAAGGAATCCAATCCAAAGATATATATATTTTGTGGAAGACGACAGCAGTCCACAGTCCGCACATAAAAAACCTGGATGAATGTTGTGGCAAAATGGAAGATAGCAATAAAAGATAAGTATGAAAAAATGAAATTGTGTCACACACACACACAGCCCTTGAGATGTCGCCAATCATAAGCACCAATGCAGAAAAACTATGTTGTGTGGTGTCTGCCCCCGTGCGCCTATGTTTGCCCAATGTCGTTTTCTTTGCCGACTTGGGTTGGCGACAAACAAAACGGGCATTTATAAAGATACCGCAGCATAGGAATACCAAACTGTGAGCAAAAAGCATCCTATATACATATAATATAATACACATAGATTAAAAATTTTCTCAGAAAAGTTTTCAGCATATCTCTCCCCGATCGCATTTTATGAGAAGAAATTGCAAACGCCAGCAGTTTTATTCATACGCAATGGAACTCAGGGCCGGGGAGAAAAAAATTAGTATACATTCATAAGCTTCTTGGTGGAGTGGAGAGACGTTGAGAATGCGTACTCATTCGAGATTTTTGGTGATATGTCCCCAAAACTTAAATCTCTATCACGATCTCCCAGAAAATACGTACGCTTTTCCTGAGTACGCAACATTACATAAGAATGGTGGTGGAACTGTACTGGCTCATGAATAGCCTGAAACCGAGGAGTGTGTTCTGTGTGCATAGTAGGAGGATTCACTAAAATGAAAGGAAAAGCGAGGGATTCAGGTCTCTTGGAATGGTGCCATGTGTACTTTTTCTGGCATTGCATATGAACATATTTTTATGTCCCTATATCTTTTATATACTGTATTCAAATATATACAGCACCGGGTATAACTACAAACACTAAAATTCATAGAATCTTCCGCTTGAAACTTAAGATCAGCTACATTTATCGTTTTTTACTTTGGGTTTGGCTGGCTGCTCCAAGAGATCCCAAAAATTTTAGAGTGTACCGTGGTCCTTTTTTTAACAGATTGATATAAGTTATGTAATGTGTGTGTGTGCGTGGAAGTTAGTGGTGTGTCGCCCATTCTCTGTTTTCCTCTTTTTTTACACCTTGTGCACTTACACAGAAGGAAGCTATTCAAAGGATAGGCTCAATTCTAAAGAAACATTTTCCATTTTATGGGTAACCAAAAACATGTATGGAGTGTAAAAGTGAGGAGCCCGTGCTAAATACACTTTTTCTTATTTTCCAATACTACTATACCACCACCTTAAAGGCATTTCCCTTCTTCAAGTTCACAGAAACAATAATGTTCTCGTGGAGGCACAACAAAACTTTGGAGTAAAAACTTATTGGAAAGTTTATTACAGTACTTTTTCACTTTCAGAGAAAAAAACGGCTTAGGAATACTCAAATACATGCTATATATCCCTTATCCGTAAATGGCTTCTCAGCTAAAGATTAGCTTTGAGGTATATCAGGGACGTGTGTCTTATATATTCTCGTTGCTGATAAGTTGGGTGTAGCAAGAGGAAAAGGCTATTAAAATAAATATGAACAAATATATGTAGTCAAAGAACACGAAGGTTTTTTTGTGTTGCTAATTCCTTGTGTACAAACTTTCCGATATCCCCGCACTATTTCATTGATAACATGACGTGACATAATTGAAATACACGGCTCGAAAGTTTTTGTTACTTTAATAGAAGCTGAAAATGGAGGAGGACGGAAAAATATTTGAAAAAAAATCATCTAAAACGATGTTCCATTCAGTGCTAAGAAAACAGCATTAAAATCATTTGGTAGCACACTTTTGTTGGCACATGTGTTCATCTCACCATCCCGTGCCTGATTACACAGGGAAGGTTCATATAAAGCCAACGAAGCATATGTATTTTTACTAGAATGACCAAGTTCATGCCGATTTTTTAAGGTCGCGTGGCAATCGATTGACATTGTGCATCAGACCATATGGACGCATAAAACTAGGAAGACCTCAGCGGCATCTTCCTCCTCACCCGTGCCTAGAATATTTACTCCTGCCCTTGCTCTCATTTATTCATTTCTCGGAAGCTCCCAAACTAAAAAGAGCCTTGAAGGATACGAACCAGAAGATGTGCTCTACCAGAACGAATGTAAACAAGCACATCAGCCATAGCATCAGGGTTTGGGTTTAGAGATTTTTTTCAGAGTGGAAATGATCATCTTCTGAAATGTGCTGTACAAGGGGGCCTCGTCGCACTTTCAAAATAACATTTTTATCATCACCCATCTCACACAGTCAACTTGACGACCCCGTTATGATATTCGGCACCACGACATTCCTTCAAATTTTTGAGGGTTGTAGTTGCAATAATAATATTTCGGTGAGTGAGTCCTGTCTGGGTAGAAATGGGCATGGTTGATGATGACTCTGCCCTTCTTAGCTTATATGTTCCATTGCGGGCTCTCTAAATGAAACCACATGGCAAAGGCGAACTAATTTCGGGCTGAAGTTTTAAAGCGTGTAGTTAGAAGCACGCTTCTTTTACATGGTTAAAATGGGGAAAAAGCGAGAGTATGAGATGAGCATACATCATATCAACTCATCATGTAAACCCTCCATATACAAAATGAGAATGAAATGAACGGGACCGGAAAGATGTTTTCCGGTTACACCCCAAACGCATTTTCTACATCATGGCCCTATTCCATATGTTTGTGTCTGTGCGTGTGTGTAGTGTGTACCAACTTTTCAAAAAAAAACTTTAGGGGTAGGTTGTCGTATCACGGAATTACAATGGAAATATTTCCCCTCCCGAAAACAGCTCCCTCGTGTAAACACAATTGTTTGGTGGGTGCTCTGCTGGAAATTACAACCCACGAGGAAAAAGTTTTTTGGGGAGTTTAGTTTAACTCACGTGTTCAGATTTGATTACAAAAGCGTAATTGGTGGGGAATGAAAGGAAAATGAATGGATTTGGGATACTTTGGATGTGCTCAGTGCTGCTGGCACGAGCCAGAGTCAAAGACTAAAGACAAAACTGGATTACAATGACTTTTCGCCAAGTTGCCGTCTTGTTTAAAAAAGTTGTTTTTCTCGGGAATATAGAGTACCCGGAAGGAAATCCATCAGACAAGTTTTTTTTACAAATTATAATGCCTAAAAAATATCCGCACAACGAGCATTCCAAACTGATGATGATTATATGGCTCAGCTCAGCTTCACTAAAAATCGACAATAGTAAAAAATGTATCATGTTTGTTGACGCGGAAGGAAGAAATCAATACGCATTACGGGACTAACGGGACATTTAGCATTCAGAATCGGAAAACACTCAACTCAACCTCGTCGAGAAAAAAGATTCTCAAGAAGAGCTTACAACGCCAGAAGATTTCTGCACTTTCGATATTTTTCTTGTGATATCCGATCGTTAAAAATGGGATCGTTTTCTCTCTGCTGGTCGTCATCAAAATGTGTACTCTTCGCTACAACTCTCTCTCCCATTTTTTCTTTCAGCGAACATTTATCATTATGACAAGTGAAGTGTTTCCTATATTCAGTGGCTCTGTGTTTCCGTCTGTATTTCAAATTCGATTTTTTCTTCCTCTCCAACTGAACATGGGGAAATCGCTGTTGTCCAAATAAACTCTGGAGAATCCCTCCAAGCAATTTTTATCAACTCGAGAAAAAAGATCATCCCAGTTGACTTTTTTTGTCTTAAGGAAAAAGAATAACATTTTTTGAAGCAATGGTCATGAACTAATAGCATCCAAGGATTTTCTTCCTTTTTTAGATAGCCCCGTTGCTGACACATTCCTTTCCAAATCTCAAAAGACATGCATCGTTTCATTTCAACAACTTTTGCCAAACTGGCATTCAGACTGATCTGTCGTAGAGCTAAACTGTCGTTTCTCCAAAGGAGCTGATGGGATATCATCATGAACATTTCTCTCTATTAGTCTTCACAGTGGTGAACTTGGGGAAAGGGTATTTTTTCGAGAAAAACAGACAGTTTTGATGCTCCCACTGATACCATTTCCCATTTACTACACTTTTTGTACAAACCATATCCCCGAAAATTATCAGCAGGAGACCAAAAGGAAAAACAAAAATTGTGGAGATGTTGTGTGGTGATGTGTACGTGTGCATATCTATTTTTTCAATGTGTAGACGATACGAATCACCGCAGAGAGAAGGCATCCTTCAAGGTGACAGTGTATGGATGGAGAAAAAAAATCCCGAAAAAGTTGTCAACTTGTTTTCCAAGGGGGGAAATATAGACTTTAAGACGTGTTCACAACCCCGTATTATTATGGCCTTGTTGAATGTCAGTGCATTTTGAGGATGATGGGGAACCCAAAACTTCTTTTTCGGGTTGTCTCCGCTTCGCCGTATAAATGCGGGGAATAACCCTCCCTGCAAGGATTTTTATGATCCCCTGTGAGAGATTTTTTCCCAAAGAAAGTGTTCCCCGTTGAGCATCTGGGAAAGTAATTGAATTAAATGAAGTGCGGTTACGCTAAACTGAACTTGTCCAAGGGATAAACTTTCCACGTTTTAGATAAAGATTGCAAAACTTTTCAACTTATTTTTTGTTATCGTCAAAAAAAAATCAGAAAATGTTCATGTATATTCATGATGATGCGAGGAGTGCGTGAGAAAAGTTGCAGGCATGTTTTGGAGTCAACTTTCGGACCAGTTATGGTAGTTTGTGTGCAAAAGACATTTTTGAAGCAGAGAGTTTTTTTTGTTTGCTGCCACTAAACCAGACTAATAACAATAATCTGCTTTTTTGAGCCCAGCTCTCGGAGTGGAACTGCTAATCCATAAAATGAAACTGATTTTTATGACCTTAAATGAAGCATTTACGCATTTGAAACAGTAAACAAGGTTGGCCATTCATGTGATAATGGTCCCTTTTACCATAATTTTCTCAACACAAAGGTTTCACCAGCTTGACGCTGGGTGAAAAATAGGGGCTACGATGGAATTATGTGAGAAACTGAATGAATGCAGTGTAGAATCAGATTTCAAAGCGCCGAAGCGAACAACATTGTAGTCGTAAAGATAACATAAATAGAGGAAAAAATATTGTTGGAATATTATTGCATTTATCCTAGTTGGAAGTCTGCTGAACAGGGTTGTAGGATGAATGTCTGAAAAATGTATTGAAAATGAGGTTTTAAAGCAAACGAGGTTATTATGATTTGGCAGTTTTTTTTTGTTTAAAAGACTTGGGCTTCACTTCACTCACAAACCAACTGACTGACAGCCTTACTTCTCTCCAATGCTAAAAAAATTTGGACTACGAGATTTGTGCTTTTTTATGTAAGAACGTATTGTGAAAAGGGAAAAACGTGGAGATGATCATGACTGTAATAAAATGATCTAGTCTTTCCCAACCCGTGGAAAAAGTAGAGAAAAAACACGCTTTTCGCAACTCTTGCCACAAACTACGGCCTAATGTGTTGTAACTCATATATTGCGTGAACTAGGCTCATTCTTCAGAGAGAAAAAAATCACATCCTGAAAATCCATTCTTTGAGCATCTGCATCTGGAGGAAAATCGTCTTTTTATAGTTGGATGTGTAAACACCATAACTGCTTCGAGTATTTTGTTGCCTTCCTGACCTGAATTGAGGTCAAACTGGGTGTGGGTATACGAGCATATTCCACATATAATGCTGGAGATTCAACAGGAACATTTTTGCGCGGAAACTTGGGAAAGGCAGGCACGATCCCGAGGTTTTTGTTTTTGTATATTTTTACCAAACCCATGCATTTACTGTGGCACACAATCTGTTACTCAACCCTTGTCCAGCTTTCCAGCATAAGTTGGCCATATTTCCCTGGGTTTCGTGTTCTTTTGCGGTCACACGGAATGAGTTAGGTATACGAGCATATTCCACATATAATGCTGGAGATTCAACAGGAACATTTTTGCGCGGAAACTTGGGAAAGGCAGGCACCATCCCGAGGTTTTTGTTTTTGTATAATTTTACCAAACCCATACATTTACTGTGGCACACAATCTGTTACTCAATCCTTGTCCAGCTTTCCAGCATAAGTTGGCCATATTTTCCTGGGTTTCATGTTCTTTTGCGGTCACACGGAATGAGTTGGGATGCGAGAGACCACAAGATAACAAAATACGTAACCAGATGATACTCTCTACTCTGTCCATCTCTCGTGTAAGTACAGCTAATCCAATTAGTGCAAAGTACTTTGAGATTTTTGTCTGTGTCACTTTGCTCCTCTGTTTGCTTTTCGCTTGATAGCATCAACCAATCTCATTGTGTGCTTTATATAGTACTAAGCAAACACACTAGCCATTCATATAAATTTATATTCTGTTGTGTTTCTGAATAAATCTGATATCCCTTTATTTTCCAACTGACAGATCTACTTACAAAGTGGTCCCCAAGGACTTTTCTCTGCTGCGTCTCACAGAAAGTGGACAACATGTGGAGAGTCGTAGAGGATAGGGTGCTACTTGCCCAAAACCTAATAATAATATACTACATGGGTAAATACGTACGTTAACGCAAACGCGACCGTGGATGATTTAGCTTCACAAAAATTCCACCACTTGAATTAAATCCGGCTCAACTTTGCATGTTTGTTGTTACATGTCTAAAAAGCAAAAATCCAATTTAATTGTGACAGCTTCTTGATTTGATTTCCCAAGTGGATTGCAGTTGAAAAGGTTTCTGGTGGAGGTTGTTGGTTGTTTGCTGTGAAAAATGCAAATTGCGGAATGCTTCGAGACGATTACGATGGGTATATACACTAAATAGCTCATTGCAAATGCGAAAATAATTTGTAATAAAACTAAATATTTTCTGAGGGAAAATCCCTGTAAACGTCTGTTAAATGATTATGCATTTTTTTGTGATTGAAATTTTGAATTCCTTCCATATACCCAATCGGGCGTTGAATTCTTCAGGGGAAGAAATTGCAATGCGGAGGGAGGTAAGCCAATTCTGAGAAAAAAATGTTTTCATCGCAGGCCTCGAGTCGGCCGCATAGTGATCCCTTGTCTGCTCAACACACAGTGAATTATTGTACAAAACCAGGGTTTGACAGCTATGAGAAAAGTCCTTTGTTGGGTACGTCGTAAAAGGAAAACGAGGTTATGAAAAATATCCGTTTTTGCTAATGAGCGCGAGCGTTGAACAAAACGAATCTTTTGTTTAATGATGTAGCAAAAAGGATATCTGCTAAACGACCTATGTCATCGTCAGATAACAATACTCATTGTGCGTGCACGCAGGGCAATGGTCTAAATATCTAAACATTCCGGAAACACTGGCTTCACTAAAAACTCGGTTATTCCCCTCTCCTCTGCCATAATTTGACTTCACAGTACTTATACTCTTCACATCTCAAGAAATCCGGATACTTGCTTCTAACAAGTACAAAAATGAGAATTTCGGCTATTTCCGAAACCAGTTCAATCTTTTAAAAAAGTACAAACACCAAAAGGATTTTATGCATGTACCAGCTCTTCACACTCTGGCTGGATTTACAGTATAAATAGAGCATTTCATTCATCAACTCAGCACAAAGTATTATTCTCCTTAGCAGACAACTTTTTTATTAGCGACGGGGGAGCAATGTACCACACGCAACCGTACCGAGAGGAAGAAGAAGAAACAAGAGCAGTAAAATATATTAACAATATTTTTCCTCTCCTCCTCCTCCTCCTCCTCCTGCATCTTCATCTTTGAACTTCCACTTAGACCTTGTTTTCCCCTTTATAGTCGGCGCTAGTGTGTAATAAGTGCTGAGAGATTTGGAAATCATGAATTTCTATTGTTGCTGACAAAGACAACTTCATACATAAATTCCACTTGAACTTCCACGACTGGTGCTGATTCGACTTTTAAACAAATTATTTGTGTGTATTCTCACAGGATGAATGGGTTACGTTATGTATGCACAGCACATTGCATTTACGGCAAAATATTCTGAGAGCCACTCAAGAAATTCTTGGGAAACTTACTATTAGCCCGACCTCCCGTATAATTATGCAAAGCAAAGGTTTCATCAGAGCTCATCAATATGTTTACATTCTCGCTTTTATTTGCTCAATGAATAAATTCGATATGGGCATAATCGGAAAAGTTGGTGGTGATGATGATGATGTTGATGACTTGATGACATACCCAGAATTTTAACTGTTCAGATGAATCATTCCAGTGTTTTGGGTTCTACCCAGCAGGATGATGATGGGATCTCTTGTGAAAATCATAATAATTATTTACAAGAATTTTCAACAGTTTGCTCATTTCGTAGATTTACAGGTATGTCCAGCTGCGACTCGTAGACCATGTTGAGTTTTTATTGCATCGAAAAACTGCAGGAAGTTCACGCAGAGAGGAGTCAAACAGCATAAACTACATGTTCATGGGAGTTAACCGGCGATATGGGTGTATAAAAACAAGATTTTCTCCAACGATTCGAACTCCTTACAAATATCAGGTAAAAAAACTGCTAAGAACAAATCAGTAATTTACTAATAATCAACGAGGGTCCTCCGGAATGAATTGCGTAAATTAAATGGCGAAAGGGGAGACGACAAACCCAAAAAGTTTATTATTTTTGTGGCTTGCTGGGCTTTTATGTGGGTTCACCCTTTGAATTGTCTGGAGTATGGGATTTAAATACGGGTTTGATTTTTTTTTTCGAGTCATTTTCGCCAAGCGTTTTTAGGATGGATAGACGGGCGTGACGAGAATAAAATTGTTATTACCTACAACAGCGTAAGTGATGATGGTGGAACAGGGAATGGAGAGAAAAAAATAGTCTTGCAGTTTTACCTTCATCGCATCAGTGCACACCTTGAGAAATATATGGAGTTTTTGGTTTGGACCCGCTGCCCTTTTACTTTCGACGAAACATACATTCTCGCTTTTTTCGTCTTGAGCTTTCATAATTTATTAGTCTTGCCTTTTACTTTGGAAAGGGGAGAAATCACGGATGGTTAAACCAGCAGAGTGCATATCCAAAATTATTATTATTATTATTATTATTACAGTTTTAGGCTGGGAGAAGATAGGGGGAACATGGCCAGTTGCTTTGGCTGATGTATGTATGCGTTGGCGATTTATAGA
>JAANSN010001550.1:0-32297 GCA_036850665.1 Dicranocentrus wangi
GAAAGACTTGCTGCTGTCACGTTTCTTCAGATTTCATGTTGGGGCAGAACTGATCTAATGGCATTTTGGATTTATATAACCAATCCAGTTCGAATTAGCCACCTCCACACCACTACTCTACTTATTCTTATTAAATTATCAATTTCGAATTCTAAAAAACCCCAAATTTCTTATTTCTAATTGGGGTAGTACGCCATTAAATTCGTAGGTATAGGCATTGTTTATGGCTCATCACATCAGCATATATATTTTTATCTCACGCTGACGAACATAATATCAGCATGAGGGTCCATTGATTGTTTCATGTCCGACGACAAACTCAATTCTCCATGTGATAATATAACGAGACTCATCCATTTCACGTACATAATCGATAATACGGAAGCAACGGAAGACATAATGCACATCACTGAGCGACGCGTGTTGTAAACACAACATCATCAATATATATTGCCATCAAACCTTCTCAACTCCATCTGAGCTCATCATATCATCGTAGTATCAATTTCACATCATCATTTCATGCCATTTCCGTGTCATTACGGTACACTTTACCCATTCTCTCTTCTGTCTCGTGCTATCTTTCATTAATTCTACTGTCGACACTTGACTTCACTCATTCTCCTCAACAGTGACTCCTCTCTCACTTTTTTTTTATTTAGTCGTCACCCTCTCATCCACACAGTGTTTTGCCATTAGTGTGCACTCAACTGATAATATAGATGAGGTATTCACTTACAACCATTTTTTTTTTGTTCAAGTGTTTTCAAGTCACAAGTTGCAATACGACGATAAAATGGAGAAAAAAAAATTGAGGAAGGGCGTATATTGTATATCATGGAATCATGTTATTTGCCGTTATGCCAGAGAGTGGTAAAAACCCACATTTTTTAAATGTTACAATCAACGAAAGCATTTTACGATGAACAATGGCAAGTGCACTATTCTTTCTTTGAAAAAAAATGTAGCATAATATAACTTTTGAATACTTGAACTGTTATTCACCACGGGTTTTCTCCTTTCTTTTTTTGGAGATATTTCTGACGTAGCCTGTAAGCCTGACTTTTTTTTATTATACCGTCCATTTTTGATAAAGTAAGCGAACGCATGTTTCATCATATCCCCCTTTCTTCCCGTCGTACAATTTGTCCTCACTCACAGTCTCAAAATAGTCATCAGTCACTCATTGCATTTTTTGCTGGATAGGCAGGCGATAGGCAGGCATTCGTGTCTTCTTATATGTGGAATGGCTACATTGGAAATCTCTACGAGTCTACGAATCTAGAATTTTTGTGGACGGATGCCAAAGGGGATATTATTATGCTATGCCCATCAAGAAGTAGACAAAATCGGATCCATTAGTGAATTCAGTGTCATTTCAGCTTTCAATTCAACCTTTTTGTACGACAATTTCACCATCCGCATCCTTTTTTACAATCTTGCTTGCTGTGAGCTCCTACCTTCATAATATGACATAGAATACGTGAGGAGCGCATTGTAAGCTAAGGTCCTTTACTCAGACGACGACCAATAATAATGCAGTACTATTATAATACTACGTGGTTCTACGTAATAATCAGTTCCATTCATTTCGCTACATTTTTTTTACATTTGCATATTATTGATCCACACGGCTCTTCTACTGGGGTATAAAAAGGTTATCTGAAAACAGGGATCGCAGCATGGGATATGCCGAGACAGCTATTACTAGCCAACAAGAACTATTATTTTTGTGTCAGGTAAAACCTCCTAAGGCAACTGTCTAGCTTCACTCCACGGAAAAACAGGAGGTGAGCCAAAGGTTTCGCCAGTGGCGGAAGTCCACTCGGAGAGCAGCGTGATTTCGGGGGTCCGTCCGTCTCATAAAAAGCAATACATCATCGTTCGTTCCCGGTATAGCTATCAGTTGCATAAATCACGAGAAATTATTTCACTGATGGTAATTAGAGGTCTGCCGGGCACACGTCTACGTGATCCCCATTTTAAATCGGAGAAAAATGACAAAGATAAATCCATGAAGTTTGCCCGCTTGATGACATCAACCCCATAGTCGCGCCCACTCTCTAACCCTCTTCTCATTCCAATAAAAATAGATACATATCTCTGGAAATTAGCCATCCCGCCACGCTCATATACGGCAGCTACCTACCTATATATTTATTCATGTGCTATCTGGTAATTTGGGTTTCTCACAGACAAAAACACAATCCATTATACTGGCTGCCTCGTGCCGTGGCATATGACCCTTTGCTGGATAATGATAGTGATGTGATGATGACCAATCCATATTGCCTGCACGAAATCCTCGTTGTCACCATCACAGTCGTATGCCTGCGTATGCCCTGAAAAAACAATATAAGTATACAACTACCTACATGCGATTCCCTGAGGTATGTCGGGTCGGACTTATATACACGGTGGTGTACACCATATTATAATACACACCTTTCTCACACGGCCTGCGTAGGCGTTTGTTTTCCACCAACACACATTCATTTGGTGCCACGGCGTAGCCATGTATGCTGCTGCTGCTCCTTGTGAAGTTAAAAGCATAAAGATTAAATTGTGGGATAACCAGTTGACTTTCGCTCAATCAAAACATGTACGCTCAATGTACCTGGTTCTACTAATATTATATATTTATTATATACATATATATGAAAGTTAATTTGAGCTCGAGGAGAAAATATGCGGAGATACATGCAACACAAAACCCTGTACACCGGGGGCACTCGCACTGGTTTCACCTGTCCAATTGCCTGTTTCTGTGTTTCACCCCTTTTTTCAAACGAGATTGTTGTCTGACTTTTCGACGTCAATTGAGTCAGTGCTCGAATGCAGCCGGTAGTAGTGGTGGTGGTGGTGGTGTGTGTGGTAGGATGATGATGATGATGAGGTTTATATCTTTTAACTTGAATTGTCGTTGTTTACTACTACTACTGTAGCCCCATCACAATATGAATCATAGATGGAAATTACACAAGCAAGCAGTGCACTCCACTGTTGGAAAGAACAATAATACTTCTTGTTTCATAGTGCAGATGTACAGGAGTAGTAGTGGAGTGCAGAGAGAGAGAGAGAGAACTCTCTGACTTCCTATTTTTTTCTTTCACTTTGCCTTAATTACCTTCACCAAACAACGGTCCTTCCTCTTCAACTGGGATCGGGCAGTCATCGGATGGAAACGAGGATCGGAATGGAGGTCTCATTGTGTACAAAGTTGTATGTACATTTTATGCATAACTTTTATCATATCTCCGTATCATGCAAGCCACGAAGAGCTATAAACACTGCGGATGTCTGATGTGAGTTATGATTGGACCGCATGCTAAGAATACATAAGAGCTTTTTCCGAGAGTAAAAGGCCACTCATATCAATCCCGTATTATCATTTTGGTTCATCAGTCCATTATTTTCGGTGCGAAAAAATATGCTCCTAATAGTCTTATGCTCGTTGGATGGAAATGCCTCTGTGCTATGACGCATTAGAATACAACTCTCTCCTCGCATAGCTGAGATATTCTCGGTGGGTGAAATATGAAATTGGTGGAGTTTAAGGTGATTTGAGTACAGGGTAATGCATTTAACGGGAACGGGATTGTTTCGCTGTATGCCTGATCACTGGCCGTTTTTTATGAGAGCTCTGAAATCCTGACTTTTGGTGAGTGGAATTTAATTTGGCATATATGGCTACTTTCTTTTTTTGTTTTTATCTAATATGACTACTACAATGTGCGACTCATTTTTTTCCGAGTAATGTTCCTCGTCAAGCTGTAAATGTCTCCTGTAATGGAATAAGAAATTCAGATAACGCGGTCGTAATATGAGGTTAAAAAACCATGCTGCTTTCATAGTAAGCTTATTGTTGGTGGTGCAATTTTATATGCAAGGGCCGGTGGCGGCAGTTAAATGTTCTGTTTCTGTTGTGATGAACATTTCTTCAAAATATGTGCAATATGCGTGATAAACAGAGTACATTTTTATGACAATTGTACTTCAAAAATTTACGTATATAATCCGGTAAATAAAAAGCTTAAAATGTGTGTAACAACTATTATAGGCACAACCAAAGATGCATAATTTGTACGGAAACGTTTGGCAATTCCATGAAATGCTTCTCCTTCATTTCTCATTACTTTCCCTTATGCTTACTTACGCATCCTGTAATTGTGATTAAAGTGGCAATGAATGGCTTTGATTGTCTTAAACAATGCGTTATATGATCAATTTCAGAATGGCGACGACGATGTGTCATCCTCTGCCGATGAGGAAATCTCCAGTCACAAAGGTGAGTTCACCCCAATCAACATGCCTATAGAAATATAAAAGTACAATTTTCTTCATTTATCACGATTTTGCACAATAATTTCTGCACCATCATTTTCGTTGAACAACTACACCTACAGCAGCCATTGTTGTATCTACACACAATGTACATATAATGAATCAAAGATAAAGATTAGAAGGGTTGAAGTCTAACATGACATTAAATATACTCCAACTTGTTCCTCAAATACACCGGAAATAGGGAAAATCAGCTGCCTTTTTAGTCAACCAAAGGAACATAAATGGAGGAACAATTAACATCCGTGTCGGTATAAGTCTCGTCCTTTGGTCCTCTTTCCTGTAATGAGATTGTGTGCACGCCTGACTGCACGACATGGTGACTTGCGTGTTTCGTGTCGGTGCACGCATCCCCAGTCCCGAATGAGCATCCAATTATATGATTTATTGAAAAAAAAATTTTTTTTTTGTTCAAGATCGAGGGAAACAAAAAATAAATTTTCCCTGATTTTATTCCCGCATTCAACGAATTGCAATTACAGGCACGGGAAGCAAAAAAAATTCCAAAACATATACTCGTCTTTGCTTTATCCATTTGGTCGATGAAAATAAGACATTCTGCGTGGCAATTTGATATTTTCCTTGATTTCCCCAAAACTGAATCGCATGTGTAGCACAATAGCAGATATTTTATGGGATTGAGGGAAACTCGGGATTTTGTTCATCCAGTAGTGAAAAGGGAGTATGTACATCTAGGAGCTTCATGGTGGGGATGCAACCTCGGAGACGATATTGAATTACATTTAATACAATCGCATCCCATTCAACTGTCCATCAACTGCTAACCGATAATCGAGAGGCGAAAAGAGTAGGAAATTAAGCATTTTTTTTTGTCCGCAGCCATGTGTGCACCATTTCTACAGAAAAGATGATCCATTAAGAGATTATAGCTAGCAAGTCCTTTCATATTTGAATAGCATAGCAGGCAATAAGGAGACTAGACAGCAGTAGCCATTATCTAAAAGTGATGATAAGAACCATCGTTTAAATAAATGTATACAAGGCCCAGATGTAGGAAGGAAGAAGGGATTTTCTGTAAAAATAAAGTAGCCATGTGTTGAACCGAGTGTGCGGGGAAGGGTGCAATACCTTCATATAAAAACTTTAGAATAATTATTATTACGTGAAATACCTGAAGCACTTCCACCACCGCACCGCTCACGAATAGTGCTACTGCTGAAGTCCCTTTTTTGGTTGCATATTTTTTGGAGGGACACGCATGAATACATAATGTAAAAGTAGCATATTATTTTTCAGCATGTGTAGGTAGGTAAAGTTCCTGATTGATAAAAGATGAATACCGGAAACAACTGTACGCGTTTATGATTATGATTTCACTATACTGGAAAGTAAGTTCAAGTAAGCGCAAGCGGTACGGGAACGTACGTATAATATATGAACCGCAACAATAGGAGTTTACTGACTGACTGAGATACAGAGTGCAAGTACGGTTTTATATGATGTTCCTTCGTTACATTCATCCGAGTTGGGGAGCGCATAAGAGAAAAGGGGTGGCATGGAATAAAGCACAAGCACGAGCCTTTTGATTTCCTACAGATAACCGAGCTTCCGGACCAGGTGTCATCTTTTTATCACGACTTTTGACCGAGAATGCTCAACTTTGTTCTCTGTGTGTGTAGGTATTCTTCTGGCTGACTGATGTGATGTCTGTGTGAATTGTAACAATTCCCTTTTGTATTTTAGACTGGCATGGTATATACATACGCAATTTAGGGGTTGTAGGAGTCAGTTGTCTTGTAACAGTCATCAAACAGATTTGTTTGGCTTTGTTTGATTGTTTTTTTTTTTACATTTTTTCACCTTGCGTGGATTCAAGTTTTATCATTCAGTCGGTAGAATAGTGTGCAAAAATACTTTGCTTTGTGTGGCCAAAACCGTATTTTATTTGCAAAGTAAGTATTAGCCCAGCGCGTAAACATTTTTGTCCAGACACTTTCAAGAAGGGAACATTTTCGATTTCCGACACAAAGTTTCGTTCGAGTGAGTTGAAAAGTGTTTTAACAAGTGTGTCTTATTATTGCATTGCCCGGTGTAGGTAGCTACCAGGATATATACAGCATCAGTGGTGTAAGTGATGAAATTCGGAACAATAGTAGCAGTTTAAGTGAGGCAGAGGAAGTAGATCGAAAGGGAGAAGACGGAGATGGAACAGAAACGAATGACGAGGACGAGAGAATTCTTGACAGATCCCGAACTCCGTCGACAGAACATTTGAATCACCTCGGTCAACATAATCATCATCATTCAATCAGCCATCAGCTCCTTGCCAGCCATCTCAAGAGGGAGAAGACCCTAAATAACAACTCAATCTCTTCTGACAACGACAGCAACACGAGCAGCAACAATAACAATAATTTCGGATCAATCTCTGCTGGAAGTTTTCTCCTGGGACATTTATCTCGGAGTAGTGGAGGGAGTGGGCGGTTGTCCGCCTCTTTAAGCTCATCTGGGGGACAAAAGAAATATCCGTGTGGACAATGTGGTAGATCCCTCACGGATCTTGCAAGTCTTCAGAGACATCTCAGGTACGTGGAGTAGTATTACTATACCCGTATACATATGTTATAAGAAGTGTACGCACGCCACCCTGTACATATCATTGTAGCCATCCAACAGTAAATAGAATCATCCCCATTTCGTCCAAGATAAACAAACCAGAATTGATTTTTTTGTTACTGTAATCATCATATTTGTATCATGTTGCTAAATGAACTCACAAATTACGTAAGATATTAATTAGATGTTACATCTTCCAATATATGTACTATTGAACAGGAGGGAGGGAGAGGGAGGATATTAGTAGGTTGGTTAATAATCAACTCTTTTATGGTTTCTGGGGACTTGAAAGGCTTCCAATAAACAAAATGAGATGTGATGATGATGTTCTATTTTGTTTTCCTCCAAAATATAATACAGAGCTCAACATTCCAGTCCAAGAAATCACGCCTGTGGAGAGTGTGGCAAGACCTTTGCAACCTCGTCAGGGCTGAAGCAGCACGCTCACATCCATTCATCTGTCAAGCCCTTCCAGTGTGAGGTGAGTGAGCTTTGTCACTAATGACGCATGTACCTAGAGCGTAGTCAACAGTAGGGCATATATATACCTATGCCAAATGCGAACTAGCTAAAACTCATACTCGGCGTGCTTTGTACGTCTCTGAAATCGCCAATAAATCAAGAACGGGATGTTTATAGAAATCTCACGATGCCCCGTAGAAGGGTTTTATTACGAGATGATATAGAGAGGGTCGCAAGATCCCGTTTGCTTTTTCGATAAGAAAACGACTTTTTTAACACATCAATTTACACACTGTTAATAATATTAATATAATTTTCGCACGGCTCAATAAGGGTCTGATCCAAACTGTTTATTTCCGTTTTTCAGGTGTGCTTGAAAGCTTACACACAATTCTCCAATCTCTGTCGCCATAAACGAATGCATGCCGACTGCCGAGCCCAATCTAGATGTGACAAATGCTCTGCACCCTTTGCATCTAGTGCTGCTCTTGCAAAACACAAGAGATTTTGTGACGCGGCTTCATCCGTAGCCGGAAAGACCGGACCTTTGGGCTCAGCCCTCGCACAATTCCCCTTTCATCATCAAACCCAAAATCAGACAGTGGGAAACAGTATACTTTCGTCAGTTAAGGCACACAGTGGGAAAAGGGATCGGTCCGGATCCCGGTCACCAGACAAGCAGCGACATCAAGGGGACTCGGAAAACTCTATTTTGAGTCCTGACTCTGCTGCTTTCCTCTCCAACAATAACACAACCAAAGGCAATCCTAACCCAATGGAAGCTCTACGTCTGGATATATCCGGGTTGAGTGGCTCTCCCAACAACCCTGGAGGAAGAGGCATTCCTGGCTTGAATCACCCTCTGCATGGAAGCTTTAGACATCAACTTTATCATGCAACTCGACAAAGCACTAAAAGACCTGCTGCTGTAACCCCACCACCACCCCAAACGATCAATTCCCCTGACTCTTCTCCGGGGCTCCCTCATTCTAAAGATGACTCTGGGATTTTGAATTCCCCCGGAGTTAACAACAACAATAACATTCGGAAGGGTTCCAAAGATGCTATCTCAAACAGTAATAATAATAAACCACTCAGTGCTGCATTTCCGGGACTGATGTTCCCCCCATCGCTGCCCATCTACAATCCCTTTGCAGGGCTACCCCTATGCCCCCAACTGTTTGCAGCAGTGAACTCCAATGGCCAGCCGGTCAAGCTGGGAAACGGGCATGGGAAAACGATCTCAGAGCACATTCGCAACCTTGCCAATGGGCAAAGAGCCATGTCACTTTCACGCTCGCCAACCCCTCCCAGGGAACACTCTCCGGAGAAGGAAGAACTCGACGTGGAGCTAAGTCCTGAAGAGGAGCCAGAGGAAGAGGAGGAGGTGAAACGGGGAGAAACCCCTCTCGACTTAAGTGTTCAATCTCAGTCTGGTGCTGGCAGTGGAAAACAAAGGGAAGACAAAAGGATAATTTTGAAGGAGGAGCCAGATGACCTGAGCATGGCAAGTCACAAAGCGAAACGAGCCCGGTCCCCCACCCCAATCCGGGCACACTCTCCCTTGAAGACCATGCGGGACAGTAAAGACATGCTTATGAAAGAGATTATGGCCAGCAAGAGGGAAGAGCTTCATCAGTTTGTGGAGCGGACGAAGAGTGGACGAAATCAAAACATTCACAGTCCAAGCCCAATTTCTCCCCCTCACCACGCTCTGTTCCAGAATGCTCTCCAGTTGCGCCGAGATGGTCCTCCGATTCCTGGTGGGGTGGAAATGCCAGAAGAAAAGTCCTCTGCATTCTCACAAATCATTGCGCCCCGACCACTTCACCCATTCCCTAGATTTTCGCATCCCCCTGCACCATTCCCAGCATTGCCACCAGGCTTTCATCCCAACCCATTCAATCCCTTTTTCCACAATACTCTTTCTCCACGAAATGACCTCAGCAATAGTCTGTCAGCACCGAATGCCGTCTGGCAAGGAAAAGTTGCGACTAGGTAAGCTCAATAACATACCATCTATTCTATTACTACTACTACTCAACTCAACCACTCAATTAGAATGTACGACGACACCAAAAAAAAAATCTTTTTTGAGCTTTGTGTAACAATTCGTGGTATTTTTTTTCTTCTTGCAGTAGATATACGTGTAAATTCTGTGGAAAGGTATTCCCTCGATCTGCCAATTTGACCCGGCATTTGAGAACGCATACCGGGGAGCAGCCATACAAGTGCCGCTTGTGTGAGAGATCTTTCTCCATCTCCTCAAATCTTCAGCGTCACGTCCGCAACATTCATCACAAAGTGAGTTAGCCAGATCGGTATTCCGAACTCGCATGCCCTTTGATCTCAACTCTCTAAAGGGTAATTCCAATGGCGGCTCAGTGATAATGATTGTGATAACAGGAAAAACCATTCAGATGCCCACTTTGCGACAGAGCATTTGGACAACAAACCAATCTGGATCGGCATCTTAGGAAGCATGAGAGTGGAGATAACATGGACCATGACTCTTCCTCACCCTCCCCATCACCACCTGCTAGACTTTAGGAAATGATCGTACGTGCGACGACATTTATTTGGTGCCATCTCCTCACAATGTGTGTCCCCCACATGTGGAGTACAGGGAATGTGTGCAGTTTCATGCAGTGCATTTAATATCAAGTTAAAAAAAACTCTTCCTCTCAACTAGATCTCGCCATTCAATACATGCCATATATATAAATTATATTATATCGCCAGTTCTGCCGTATAATAGATGACTGGTTTCTATAAAACCTAGTCAGTTGCTCTGTTTGCAATATACCAAATATCCTATGGTATATGAATATAGCAATGGTCAAGATTCCTGTTATCATAATACTCCTTTGGGATACCTTTAAATGAAAAATTACAGAATAATTAAATACTATACCTCTTCTCCACACTGTCAACTGTATCTCACGATTCACTAGTTCTGTCTACAAATCTAATAATAATAAAATCCGTTTTCCACTTCTAATAGTCAGGCGGGGTTGCGTCAATTTGCAATAGGAATATAATTCTCGTAATAATAATTTATTTGCAATAAGCATTAGACGAATTTTGAAAAATCCGTTCGATGCACTCAGTTTTTGCACTTGCACATTTATAGATCTGTAATACCTAACAAAGGTTACAAAATACTGTAAGTAGGATTGTGAGGACATGTTCTTCTATGAAACCATGAACTATAACTGTAAGAAGTTTCTTTAATAAAATGGCAATCGGTATATCCCAGTGTTTTAGAGAATTTTAGAGGTACGCCTATAGTTTTAGATGTTTGAAAAAAACCTCACCGACAAAATATAAAGTCGTTTTCAGTTACTACTGCCACTACTTTTTATATTAGGAACACGATAGGAGCAGCATGCGACACTTTTACTTAACATTTTAAATGGCCGTGTGTGGCATCGCAATCTATAAATTGATAGTTTTAAAACATAAGCAGCTTTTGTGCTTTGAGAGATTGTGTTGCGACTGTTAATATATAGTGGATAATATCATGGAATTTTTAACATTATACACTTAAATTAAGGAAATCGCACAGTCATTAATTGTAAATGATGTAATAAAACATGGTAGATTTAAAAAAAAAGTCTTGTCCCACTTGTACTTTGTGGAACTACTTATAAATGCATATGTAATTTACGTATTTTTAGCCTTACGGGAAATATCGTGTTGTATGCAAACAATGCAAAAACTATAGCTTAGTTATATGTCCATGTCAAATAGAGGGATTTTGTTTATTACAGTAAATTTTAAGGAAATCTAATTATTCTTATTTTAAGATTATAATTATTAACAACAATATAAATTAAGTCAATTTTAAGTGCACAACGAGATTCATGATCTCCTGATATTTAATTATTATTATGAAAAATAAAATTGATAAACTTATTTCAAGATGAATGTTGCAACAACAAGGGCACATCTAATTCAAAAGATTCATATTATATGCGCTATACCCCTCCCTGCATTTTATCCACTGGATGAGGATTTTGAATGAAATCATATTCTCACATTTTCTTCAGAATGATTTTATACAAAAACCAATGTTTTGTTTATTCATAATTTCAAAACGATTATTTCATGGTTAGCGTTTAGTAAATTAAAGATCAAGATAATTACAATAAATTAGTTTTACGTACATGTCATACTATATAAATCAAGGTCAGTACAATTGAGACGATATATCTTGATGCTTAACTTAGTCCAAGCTTTTCATCTGACAAAAATTAATTTAAAAGTAATGTCAACAACAAGGTAAGGCATAATATAACACGTATTTATCGCTAAAGAGTTTTAAAGGCCATGAATTTTCCTACAATTAACAAATTAATATATACACGTATTGCACGGTTGTACCTTTAACTGATTCCAAAGGAATAAGGAAGGAACTAAGGCGGCGGTTGAAAGTGACACCGGATGTTACACTATCTATCAAACTAAATACTAGATCATACGCACACACATTATTGTTCTATTTTTTAGACACACTGGCAGTGGTGAACACGGCGACAAATATGTTATTACTAACAATTACAATACAATTATTATAAGTATATTTTGTGAGACAAATACTGACACAAGTGTACACATTCGGGAATACTTTTTAAGTACAAACATTCATCATGTCATGTCATACAAATATTGTCTAACAATTCATCTACACTGGTTCCGAATTTCATGTCATGTCATCATCATCCAGTATCCAAAATTTTGAAAGTTGTCACAAAGCACACACAGTTGTGTATTTAAGGCATATTAATTTCAATGGACAGTTATACACGACTACAAACATCTTTCTTTGTCTATGTAATTACTATTAAAATTAAAATCCTTTCAAAATTTTATCATTGTTACGTTACTAACATTTGTCATTTATCCGTATAAATCCTCACTATGCACCCATCTACATCCCTGCTTGTTTAAGCCATGGATGTAGGTGAAAGTTATAAAAATGCGACGAAGCTACTAATACTAATAAACCGTTAGGTATACAGTGTAAAAGCTACGGAGGCGACCTACTAAAAGTAAATATGCATCCTAAACTTTTAATATGGTTAGTGACTACAATGTTTTTACATCCAAAACGTACCCTTTTTTATGACTCTGGTAATACTTTACTTCCAATGTTTGCTATCAGTTTCGGATGTGACTCACAGAGATAGATGATGATAGTACGAATAAGTGGGTTTTAAATATTATTATACATAGGTTACACATAGTACAAGATACGAACACGGCATCCGATCCGACGATGATGATGCATTGCTAGAGAATAAGTTGGCAGATTTTTAAATGCGAGTTGAACCTTTTGTTATTATTATTTTCCTGAATACATTGGATTCTTGAATGTGGACGTGGCTTGCTTGTATATTGGATTCTCGCCCTGCTCAGCAAAAATATAGAAAAATGCATTATGACAAATATTTCGCATTTTGTATTTATAAAAATATATGTACTCACCGTATCCCACTTGGCACTCATCCTCTCCTTCTCAAATCTGGCATACTCGGCTCGGTCATGAATATGCGTGAGAAGTTTCCACAAAAGAAGGAACAGCAGTCCAACGATAACAATGGCACCAACAACTCCAGAAATAATCCAAAAGATTGGTGGATCCGGGGGGCAGTCTTTGGTCCTCTGGGCTTTAATGTACAGTTTATTTGTGCTATCATATCCGTATACAAAGTAAAACCGGCAGCCATCCGTTTGGTCAGTATTGGGACAGTATTTTTCATCGTTTTCTTCGTCGCTGTCTGCAACGTCAACTTTTATGGGTTCCGGAAATTGGGCGCATTGCTCTCGACACTCATCCTCGTCCTCAAATTCTCCGGTTTGAAACATTCTGCATTGCACACAGTCCTTCAGTTCATCGCATCGCCCGGGACATGTCTAAATGTTTTATATTTAATAGAAAAACATACGTTAAATAGTAAAACTTGAAATAAACGTAGGAGGCACGAGCTTAATGAGCACAATTTATTAACTTACAGGGCACTTCTCGCAGAACCTGCCAGAATAGCGGGCGACCGTTGTATTGCAAACGCATTTTCCACAAACACAGTCTCCGCGACCGTTACAAACCTCAGAACTTCCAGGCTCCGTGCAGGAATCTTTAATTGTTGAACACGCGCAGGCGCTACCACTCCATTGAGGATTGCAAATACATTTTCCACAATCACATCTCCCATGCGATTCCCCAGAACAAAGCAAGCCATTATCACGTTCGCAACTGAAGTTATCACATTCGCAGTAGGTGCCGTCAATTTTCTGTTAAAAAAGTGAGCAATTTTAATCAGGTTGATGAACACATTACAGGCTTTTCTTATTTCTTCCGATTACTTACTTCATTTAGATCGTCCCGTGCTTGACATTCGCACTGACCACATACGCACTGACCTCTGTAAAAATTGAAGAGTTAAAGTAAATTACACAAAATGTCTACGTCCAACTTTAATTGTTTTAAGCAATGATCCCCATGCAGTTACCTGTTGGAACAAACGACGTCAGTGGCATTCTCTTGTCTGCAACCTGAGTCATCGTCAATACTGGCACCATCACGCGCATCGCATTCACATTTTCGTCCAAAATGTGAGGCGTCACACTCGCAAACCCCGCATTTTGCAGTGCCCCATCCTTTGCAGGCAGATGAGAATTCCTCGTATCCCTATTAAAGATTTTTAACTTACATAGACACAATCTATAGCCAACCAAACAAAGCTATAAGCGCTAATTCGTGGCACTTTATTACGCTTACCGGATTTCCTTTTATTTCACAAGGGCAGTCACACATCATTTCCAAGTCCACGGTGAGGAACTCGTTGATACCAACTCGGTAAATTTGGAACCGTTGCTTCCACTCGTTAGGATTTTTGGGACACTCTGTGACCTCAATTTTCACCTTGAAACTAGAAGCAGTAAGAAGAGTTTAAGTTTGGAGAACAATAATTATTATTGACATCGTCCTGCAAAAACTATCGCTCATTTTACGTTTATAGTTAGTTAGTGCTTACTTTACAACACTGCCGACCCTTAACCCTCCACACTTGTTGGTCTCAATCCATGTAGGCGAGTCCATGCATTTTGAAAAATATGAGACCTTTATAAAACTTGAAGCAGTATCTTTAAGTTCCACGGAAGACGTGATTCTCTATAAATGCCATAATAAAATATATTATTAATTTGTCAATAGTCTGCCGATTAGACACGCATTGATGCGTGACTGTGCCTCAAATTCCTACCTGATATTCCTCTTGAACTAAAGTGACAACGTTTGTAGAATCCGCAGCTAAAACGCCGCAAGTCGAGCCTTCCACTTTCTGGCTGAGCCTCTTGTAAATGTCAATTTGCTCAGCAGTCACCGCAAAAATCATGTTAATTGACTTTTCCTTAACCACTGAATTGATTTGAGCTACTGAAGGATAGTCTTGGAGAGTGGAATGAGTATATTCGCCTTTTGAGTCTAGGTGACACTTTCCATCGTTTGGTTTAACAATACCACCGAGCTACACATTTGAAAATCAATAAGTGCTTAAAGTGGACGCGGTAGTGGTTTTGCACACAACAGAAACCACAACAGGGATTTATTTTTAGTTTGAAAAGCAAGAAGAGATTTGGAGTTTTTTTTACCTTGCCATCGCCAGCGTAATGAAACGAAGCGTCCGTGGAGAACACTAGCATACGACGTGCCTGCTGACTATCCTGACGCCATCCTTTTGATGAGCAGGAGTAAATTATGGGAATTAAATTACAATGCAAGGCTTGGCTTATGTGTTCGTTCATATATTTGCAATTTTACATCTATAGTCGCATTGACCAGATTGACCTGTTCCTAGTTATTACGTGCGTCTTACCTATTTGGTTGCAAACTATGGCTTGCATAATCGCATCGAATCCTCCTTCAGGGGCATCCAAATTTCCAGAAACTCTTGCATTTTTCACTTCGCCCTACCACCAGACCAGTTAGACACTCGGTTAGTCACCATTTAGGCTTACAATATTTTTTAGCAAAGAACAGCAAGCAAGTTCAAAGCACTCATTTTTAACAAATAGTTAAATCAAACGTCCACGCGAAAACACGCACAAGATCACGTATCTAATTGTAAGAACGAATAAACATTTGATTGAAATGAAATATAAAAGTACGCAATTTCTATACGTAGTAAAAAGTAAACTGCTGTGATTCTTGTATGTCCATGTTTAGAATTGTTGTTAAAAATGTCCAGTGTCAGATTAGATATTCACTCTATAACTAAAAACAGTTCGTCAAGAAGTCAAAATCTAAATATGGTAAAGACATCAACATTTATGTATACCAAAATAGATTTTTTAAATATATATATATGCAATTTGGAAGTGAACGAAAGAACAATAAAGCTATATAGTGCAGCAACGCAACGCAACGCAACAAAGAACATTGACGGTACATATGGATTGAGTGTTTAAAGCAAATATAACAAGCACATTTGACATTAGGAAAGGTTACAAAAAAGGTTTACAACAAGATTGATATTCTTTCTAGTTACAATTACAAGCAACACACTCCTTCCCTGCCTGCATGCTAGTAAATTTTTTAAGCCAGATGTATCAATCTGAGGCTGGCTTTTGCTTCTTGCATGTAGATTATTAATGTACAAAAATTCATTCACATTCACATAATATTAGAGTAACGAGTAACAGTTTGTTATACGAATGAGGAGGCTACAAACAGCCACTAGTATTTGTAAGTCTAAAAGGTTAGCCATTTTTCATTTCTCTTTACGATGATGGATATTAACAACTTACTGCAAAGCGGGACGTATCTCGACTCAAAGACATGACGTTTTGAAAGCCATAAGGCGCCTCACAACCCGGACACGGCTGGATCAAACTTTTCATAAAGGTATATCCACGTTTTAGTTTAGTATAAATCATTTTAATTCATTGTATTGTTCTATCGACCCTAAATTCGCTGTGGTTTTTCATTTCATCATTTGTTTTTGAAATCATGCATGCCCCATACACATAGCATTACGGCTATCCTTAGCACCGTTGACTAAAGGGCGTTTTAAATGAGTCGTAGAAGTAGAATGTGGGGTTTCGTAAGTAAGTAAACCATGGACAAAAGGCGAGCCGTGTAGAACAATCTTTAGTCAACATATTGACTGAAAGATTAGGAGGGATTGTGCACTTCAAAAATTAAATATGCAACAAAATTGCAGCCCCCATAAGTACTTGCAACGAACATGGACGTGCAAATTTTTACAAGGTGTAACAGGTAATAACATTATACAGGACAGATGGAGGAGGAGGAGTACAGGAACAAAATATGGATTCAAGGAAAATAATATTGTGGTAAAAATATGTACAAAAAATTGCCTCCGTAGTCCAAAAATGTAGTACAAAAAGCTGGAGCCCGGAAGCCCAAAGAAAAAAAACATATATACTGCCGAGCTATTACTGCCAGACATACCACAGAAAAAAGTTGCCTGAAGAACAAAAATACAAAAATATTTACAGGCCTGTGAAGGTGGCTGTCGTTTACTCCAGATATTATTATCCAGAGTTTGGTCCAAAATCAAAAATAAAAATTTGTCAAAAATGTCGTCACATACGATACGATACAGTATAGGTATGTACATTATTATGGTCAACAGAACAGAGACGATATTTTTTATGTTTGCTTTGTTTTGTGTGCTGATGTGATTTTTTTTACAAAATTAAACATAAAATACGTCTCTACCGTGCAACCCAAAAAAAGCTACAAAAATATACGTATGACGATTTACGATATATTTGCTGATCTTGCCAAAAAGTACAAAAAATGCAAGAGTAGCTTCGATTCGTAAAAAAATAAATAAAAAAATGGACAGATAATAAAAAGGGAAAGTGAATTATCCATCCATAAAAACTTACAGAGAATCTGCTTGTGTTCGTGGTCAGTACCAGATGGTTGCGGAAACCGTATGGAGGTACGCAATTGTCACATGGCTCTAAAATCCTAAGCCCCTTTAACTTATTTTACAATTGTACTTATACTTTCTTAATTAATAATTTGTGTATCTAGATGTTACATTATATTATTATTATTCAGTATCAAAAAATCTGTTAAATCCAACCAAAAAGTCGGCATCAAGTAGTATGCAATCAACTCACTTTTTCTCCACGGTGGATACAAAAGGCATAACCACTTTGTCCACAAATGAGCCAAAACCAAGACGGAAGTTAGAGGTCATGTTTTGCATGGTCTCTGCGAGCAGATTACCCAAATTGGATAGTTCGTCCTGCAACGATATGCATACAAATTAGGTAAAGTAGAAAAGCACACTTTTGGAGCATGCCATGTTTGCAAACACGTGTGTACCTAAAAATGTTGTTACTGTTATTTTTTTAAATAAATTTTATAACCTTGTCATCTTCCATCGACTTGGACAAGTCCATCAAATAATACAAGTCAACAGGGTAGTCCTCGGCTTGTGAGTATTGCATATCCATGTCAAATGGCTGACCAACACGCATCCGAATGGAGACGTTTTGTGGTTTGATTTGAACCGCAGAACGGTACTCGTCTCCTTTTGAGATCGCTTCATTTCTAAATAATTAATAAAAATAAGTTTAAAACAAGCCATCACTTAAAATGATGCAGATGCGGGAGATTATTGTTTTATTTTTCGGACTGATGAGCTCATACTTCACAAGCACGTATTGATGGCTAGGGTTGATAAGATAGTCATCCCGACATCGAGATCCCTCCGGAAGGGCAAGATGCCTTGTGGCGGTGTTACATCGTGGATAAGGGCTATTATCAGATCGTTCGTATATCTAAAGTTTAAAACGTTTTGTGGTTTGATTTGAACCGCAGAACGGTACTCGTCTCCTTTTGAGATCGCTTCATTTCTAAATAATTAATAAAAATAAGTTTAAAACAAGCCATATATTTAAAATGATGCAGATGCGGGAGATTATTGTTCTATTTTTCGGACTGATGAGCTCATACTTCACAAGCACGTATTGATGGCTAGGGTTGATAAGGTAGTCATCCCGACATCGAGATCCCTCCGGAAGGGCAAGATGCCTTGTGGCGGTGTTACATCGTGGATAAGGGCTATTATCAGATCGTTCGTATATCTAAAGTTTAAAAAGTCAAAGTTCCTTTACTGTCAAAATAAAACAAATTGCAATCTTGTGTGACACTACTCCATGCAAATATTGATTGCAGTGTGGGTGGTAGTGTGCTAATGTGATGATGATATCATAATGTTATGGCCACCGCACCGGTATCGGTGAGATAATAGAATAAGTACATAAACATAATAGTAATAATAATAAATAAAAGTGCGAACTTACAGGCTGCGAACACCACACGCAATCCGGACTCCTGATACATTCCCCACAAGTCTTTTTCGCTGTACATGAGGAATTTGAACTTTGACCAGATACAAAAGTTGTAAAAGCTACCAGTACAAAAGCTACAAGCACTAAATTCCTGTAATGGCACATTTTTTCGTATGGACTTTTCGAGAATGATTATCGAGATCCTGTGAAACTCCCTGCGGTGGGAGTATATCTTGGGATTTTGTCCCAGGTGTGTGAGGAGGCAACAAGTAAGGCTATTATAGGTCTGGATTGTCCCAAATATTCGTAAATATTACTGTATCGTACTATTGTTCCTAGTGCATATAACCTACTCTCTCGTGTCTGACGAAGGCACTAGTTACTTATTATCCAATTGTTTTATAAACAGGTTATATATTACAATTTACACACGATAATTGTACTGTATTTACAGCCTTATAGTCAGCCGCCTTCGTTCCGTCTACTTGTTTATATTCTAGCGTTGTTATATGCATACAGATTACAGATACAGAAGGAGGATATCTATATCTATACGCTGTATTGGATACAGTGTTTGTCCCAAAATGATTGTCAGAAATCTGTGATTTCTAACGTCAAAATACGGGAGATGTTCTATTTTCTCAGCTAATTTCCTCAACTAGGAAGCATTTTCCCGTCTAAAATTTCCCAATTTTGATTTTGGCTTTTACGGCAAATGCCACCCACACCCGAATCCCCGTTTTTAACTCTAGTAACCCAATTGAAATGTGGAAGTGGAGGATGGATGAGTAATAATAAAAACAGAAAACTCCACAGAAGAAAATCTCGTCATTGCTATATAGGTAGATACTTATAACAAATCTTTCTTCTTGGAGTTTGACGAGACTCTTATTCTCTGTAGACGAGATGAATGCTTTCGAATGCATGCATGCAATGATCATTGGCGATGGTGGTGAAGATGAAGGGGAAAGGATGCATGTTATGCTATTATGTACACAAAGCCAGTGTTTGGGCGAGATAGGAATTATGAATGTATTTACATTATGCATGTAACGTGGAGCAAAAAAAAATCTTCATCCTTTTTTCCCTAGAGTTTGATAGTATCGTTGAGCGTGTGTAATGCCCACCACTATATGAGCATAATAGGTAATGTGTGATGATGTGATGGGTGTCTGAGTAAACGAAGCTCAACTCTCTGAAATGAGTTCCATGCGTGGGCTCCTTCCGCTGTACATCTTACATCTCATCTCATCTCGCTGTGTGTGTACATTTGTCAATGGACATGTTAACCAAGTGTACCGACTAATGCACTCTTCTCCGCCAACACCAACAAAAATGGTGTGCGATGAAGTGAACGTGTACAATATATTTTAAGACCCGTGAGTTTAGGCAAAAGTCACTTATATATGAACTCATCATGAATTACAAGTTTGGACTTTAGAAGTCAATGTAACTAGATACACAAGATGTACGTTAGCTAGGTATGAGGATGTGGCGAGTGGAGTGAATCACGCTGTATGTACATGTGTGTACCTTGATGGACTGTTATTTAAATTAGCTTAGCTGTAATCTGTAATGTAATGAAATGCATATATGTTCTTTAATATACGTTTCGTTTTTAATTTGTTCAAGGTTTGGTGTTCTCGTATAATCATTGTATCAAATCAGGAGCCAATATTTGCTAACGCATCTTAAAATGCTGGGGGTGCTGGATGGAATCATGTAAAGAAAAAACTATATTATGGTGATCACTATATAATCGACATGTATGTAGACATACGCCTTCGTTCACACCCAGGGTTCTATAGAATCATGATGTACGATGTACGACTGCCAATAATGTTGATGACCTAACCATCTCGTGCCAGTTACCTATGCTGCACGCTGGTTTGAAACTTTGGAACGCATGAAGTTGTATGTATTTACAAGAAAATTGGATGAATATGGTGACATGCATAATACAAATAAAAAGTTTGGTCAGAAATGGGGCATAGTTTTAAAACAACGTCTACCCATAGCCCATGCAATTTATTCCTTCAGTTGTTGGTACGTCATCAACGTAATTGTAAAGTCCACAGTCAAAGTTTAAAACATCTTACACTTACGATTAGTTCAAATGTTATGGAACCACTAAAAGAGAGCAGTGTAAAATACAATGATTGATGTATCGTCCTTTATTTCGTAATTAAATTAGACAATACTCTACTGGTATGTCAATACCGTTAACTTTACCATGTTCCTTCTGGTCTTCTCGTGTCATATCCATATCATGAATATGAATGTTGATGTTATAATATTGTTTGATAATAGCTAAACATAGGGCATACAGTCAACGAGGGTAATGATACAACAACAGAACTATGAGCAAATCAACATTGTATTGCTAGAATAAATCGGCGTTTTGTTCTATTGTCCTGGTCAAATTACATCACATCATAAATTTCAGTTACATCATCCATCCATCCCTGATGGCGCATCTGTCTTGCCATATCAATATCATGCAAACTCTCAAGAACACATGTCATGCAACGAAGTCAACACTTTCAAGTTAATCCACAATCAGTCCATGGCCAAATCAGATTTAACAAAAGTTCCGGTTTAAAGTAAAAAATCATAACTCTGTATTTATTCAGCAAATTAATTACACAACGTTTTAAGTAATACGAACAAGAACATTTAATTAATGCTAGTTATCAGCGTCTAAAGAATTGTGAACAAATATGAAATCATTCGCCAGGCCACCTGGATAGTGCACTTCACTATGAACCCGATATCCGTTAGACTCCATGAACTCCAAAAGCTGCTCTTTTCCTTCAACCGTATGAATGTACTCCACTGAAAGCGTCTATTGCATTGACATAACAAACAGCACAATTCCACAGATATTTTATTATGGGCATTATGTTTATATATATATGGAAATTAGGTAATACCTGAATTTGAACTTTGTCAAATGGAATAGTTTTTAAAACTTGTAATTCACTTCCTTCCACGTCCAACGAAAAATAGTCTACTCGGGTTATGTTAAGCGCAGACAAGAGTGAAAACAAAGGCATGCATTGAACTTCTACTGTCCCTCTAATAACTTTTTGGGGTGCATCGTTTTCAGAAAGGATCTTTCCTTGGTTAAATCTTTGAGCAAAACGGACCTGTGTATTTGGATATCAGAAATTGTGCAAAAAAGTTGACTAGTCGTATGGTACTTTTGGTGCAAAATGATGAGCGAATTTATATTTTGATAATACACGGTGTGGGTGAGGTTTCACGGCTAAGCACGTGTTGGCCATCCAAGCTTTCCTGTTTTTCAATTTCATTAATTCATAATTGCTCGGGTCACCTTCTATAAGCAGACCCTGCAAGGATTAGGATATTAATGTGTGACGTAATAATCTTTTATTGAATCTTTAAAACTGATGCAGGACTTTTACGGGAAAATGGCCTGGCGAGGAAGTGGGATTTGGGCTTTTTATGTCGACTGTTGCTGATCAGTAGTGTCTAAAACGGTTGAAATTGAAAATGATAAATGAACATTCGAAGGCCACATGCAGTAACTATTTACTATGTGGTCAAACGTCAAATAAGAAAAAAAACTACAATGCTGAAATCTTGAATCCTACATGGCTAGTTATGCATTTCCGCCAAATAGTTTTAACGATTTTAGAGACACTACTAATCCCTAATATGAAAAGGCAAAATCCGCAAATTCTACAGGGCCAATTCGCCGTAACCTTTTCTAATGAATATAATCACTACTTTCCAGCCTAGGTTTTGCTCCATAAATAGCGTATTTGATCGAGTTTCTCCGTCCAGCGCCCCACATTCAATAAAAAATCCGTTCATCTGTATACATCAAATCGGGCTATAGCGAAATGCAGTGAATGATGATACCATTTTAATTTGGAAACAAGTGTATCCTACCTTATTTTTTAATATTTTCCGAATCCGCTGTCCTTGACCCCTGGAAGGGTCCTCCGACGTGTCTTTTAAATTATAAGGCTCTTCGGAAGGTGGCTCAAGGTGCTTATGTGACCATATGTACCTGATTATTCTAGGATCATCTTGCTCCAGGGTGATCGGCTCACCACGTACAATTTTATCAATTGAAACAATTACGGAATCTGAAATAATTAACATAAATTAAATCCATCTAAAATCAATGTAAAAATGAGAATCTTAAAAAAAGTTGCTAAAACCTTTGTTTAGATTAAAATTAGACGATGGATGTGACAAATATGGTGCACAGTTGTTTTCATTAGGTTGTGTCTTGTCGAAGACAAAGTATACGAATAATATCACAAAAATTGCTCCAAGTAAGAGCATTCGTTTGTTATTATCACAAATTTTCATATTAACAACCATTGTACCACGCACAACCTACATGGAAGGAACTGAAATCTGTGTGCAGCTTCTGTACAGTCCAGTCTGATCGTTTGTATTTGCAAAAATTGCACACGAGGCCTAAGATTGTAGTAAACTATTTCCTGGTTGAAATTCCGATTAGAAACCGAACGCCTTGATTTTCACTTAAGTATCTGGTGGGAATTATGACAATATTTATGTAACTTAGAACTCACATCGCAATCAGGCGGCACGTGACGGTGGTCCACAATTTGACAATTTTACTTATAGATATGGCTAATTCAATGTTAATATATAGTGTCGGAAATGGTTCATTGTTTTTATGTCGCCCATTCCGAGAAAGCTTGAACATTCCAAGAATATGGCACTTATTTATGATAATATACTAATAAGTTGTCCACTCACTACAGCAGCCCCGTCATGGTAGTAAATAGTAAAGAGAACTTATGAAAACCAAACTACCAAGTAGTGGGGAGTGGGGACTGGCGACTCTCTGACTACTGAAAAGTAGTGCTTGCGAGTGATACATGGTATGGTGTTAAATCTTCGGGAGAACTTGTGCCTGTGCAAAGTGGATTATTCGCTCGCCGAATTCACTTAAAAATGAATATGTACCCAAGTATATATCTCCTATCTACTGAGGTGGCATAAACGTTTACAATTTGCCATTAACCAGAAGCTGGACCTATTTCTGTCGATCGAGATGTTTTCATATTACGCAAATTTGATGAATCTTCATTCTTCAAAGAAAAAATGTGTTGGTTTAGCACAAGCTTTTTTATGACGCGTTGATAATGGGCTCTGCAGCAGTTTCTTAATATTGTAAATGATGTACTGTTGTGCCTAAACGCAAGATTTTGTTTAATTCAACACTGCTCTAGTAAGTCTATGGAGCTACAATTAATAGAAATAAATATGGGCCATCGGAAATTGTGAAACATTTTTATAAATCTTTATGTTAGTAGGGATTAAATGCATCCCCAAATTGTGATTAGATTAGGTATGGTGATTGATTGATCATAAATTCATGGCGAAAATAGTGCTTAATTCAAATCATGGGGATTAAATCAAGTGATTAGATTAATGTTTGAAGTATATGCTTTTACAACCAAACATCACAGCTTCATCTCAAGAAGTTTATTTTTTGCAATGCAGTCCAGTGCATTTGCGGTTTCTAAACCCAGAAGTGTTCGGATTTTGATTCAACCAGCGTGTGGGGAAGCAGTGGAGGCACTATACTTTGCTTTGAAATATATATTTCCGTAGGTTTTATGGACAAGTACGTTAAAATGGGCCCACTGTTTGTACAACGTGTAGCGGATCCATGTGGAAATGTTCTTTTTAAAAAGTTTTAGAAAGTACACACGAGATAATCCTAACCATTGACAAGCTTTTGCAGCCAACTTGCATATAAGCCCTTTATTACACTAGAATGAAGTTGCAGAGATGGTAATACAATTTAATCTCTTCAGCTATTCAATGCAAGGTGACTGACACATACATAGATTAAGGATAAGTGATTGTGATTAATATAGGTAGTAATAGGTAGCATGTTTCCTGGATTTATATCACTGCACTGGTTTTATGTGATTGTAGAGATTTATTTAATCCGATAAAAAATAAAAATGGGATTAGTAATTATATACGAAACGACTAGTACCAGCTAACAGAAATGATCATTATAAATGTAATTTACTTGAATAACAGGATTGTTCCAGGAGCAATATAGTTAGCAATAATCATATAGCAATAATAGTTTGTCAATAAGAAATTGAAAAAAGTTTCACAATTGAAACATTTCACGCAGTTAGCCAATAATTTGTGCAGTCGTTCAAATGCAATTTTGTTAGACCTAGTATGAATTACCTAAATGTATAATAGTTTGTCAATAAGAAATTGAAAAAAGTTTCACAATTGAAACATTTCACGCAGTTAGCCAATAATTTGTGCAGTCGTTCAAATGCAATTTTGTTAGACCTAGTATGAATTTCCTAATTTATGTATTTCAAACTATTCGAAAGGTTGGGAAAATCTGTTTGCTATTTGGGCTATTTTAAAATTACTCAACTATTCAACTATTCAACAGTGGGGTTTTCTACAGTTACTCAAATTACAAGAGTAACCGAAGACTGGAAACACCAAAGCACATATAAATATATTGTATAAAATAATTAAAATATACATATTAATTCCAGTAAGGGGGTTACATTANTAATAATTAAAATATACATATTAATTCCAGTAAGGAGGTTACATTATGTACTACACTATTTATTGTGCGAGTATTCTTTCTACAAATAGAGAGTTGGATCACAATTGGATCACCGACCGCCTTAATCAACAAGTTACATGATTAAATAATTGTGAGAAAGTTTAATCATGCCGTTATATGCGATTTGCGTCAAATTCTTTATTACAGCATTACATTGAAGTCATTTCATCCTCTTCTCCACCAACAAATCCAGGAAAAGGTCTTACGTTACGAATATACTTGGAACTGGATTGTCTAAACACGTTGCAGAGCCCACAAGGAAGTGTAGAAAAATTATAAATCAGGGAAAATACACAAGTGACGACAGGCAAAGCAATTAGTATGAACACAATGACGATGGTTAGCAGACTGTTTTTCCGCTTAAGTTCTTCAAACATTCCAGGATCATCGTTATCGCTGGCTTTTGCAACTTGATCGTAATTTTTAGCGAGCGTCTCAAACGACTGGTTCTTGTTCTCGCTGTAGGAAAATTGTTTGAGGGTAGGGAATTTTACGGGTTTCCCACAATCCATTTCTTGTTGTGCAACCACATAAAAATTTTCTGGGCTTATGTTGCCATTATTAACTTGGCCGTATTTGAAGAAATACCGACACTCAGCCGTCTTTGTAGCATCAGGATGAATGAAACTACATAGATGCTCGTCATCTGCAGAACATATTAAAGAAAATATAGCCGCTGTAGAAATACGAATTCAACATTCATTCAGGAGGAAGTACATATAACCGCTAAGTTCTATATATGTTTACGACATATTTAATCTCGTATTATTTGTGCTGCTGCTGCTGCAACCGCAAAATAACAGTATCAATTAACCTTGAAAATGAAGAGTCTTTACTACTAATGGCGTTGGGTAATTGTGGTCGCAAAAGTGTTGGCAATCGTCCGCTTCTGCCAAGGGTCCAGACCTGTACACTTCACAGAGTATACAGTTACGCATTTTCTCACAGCTTATCTAGCAAAACAAACAATAGCAATGCTTATGCTAAAATTGAAATGGTAACCTATGATCAGTTGCGTGTTTCATGTATGCTCCGTCCGACAATATATATTAGGTACAAAAACGGAAATGAATTTACTAAAGTAGCATCGCACCTTAGAAATTTGATATTGGCAAGCATCCCCTATCCATCCTGCCTTGCAGGTGCAGGCAACAATAACGTTTTCATTTGTGCATGTGCATTCTCCCTGATCCTGTCCAGAACATGGCTCATCGTTTCTTCCAAGTTTACAGCCTTCACAACTTTTATACTGCGGTCGTGGGTCCACTTCATTTTTATTGCTGAGCAGTACTTGTGGAATCTGACTTTGATGAGTGTGAAACTGACGATGAGTTTGTTTGGTTGTGTTGGCTGTAATTGAGTAGGAATTTCCAACAGGCAAGCAGTCGCTCTGTATTATCCATAAAATCACAGCAACGCTCGTCCAATAATAAAAGCGACGACCAACGTGCGTAAGAAAGGAGTTTGAATGGACGAGATCCATTTACAAAATCTAACACACACACACGCAGATTACAATATATAGGAATTGATACGTTTATATAAACCAGTGCTATATGGCTTTTTGTTTACGTGTAAACTGGGCGTACCTTTATCCTCATTCTCCAGTATCCATTCAAAAAAATGTATCCTAAATAATGCAAAATATTACCCAAAAAGTGACAGTGTTATTCACAACTTTACGCAATATCGTTTACTTGATAATCTGGAATAGCGTTGTTTTGACAGAAACGTAGTTTCACCAAAACATAAATTGAAATTTTCCACAGATATAGGATTTGTTGATACTATCTTGGTATGTATAGCGTCATTGCAAAAGGCCAACAACTACTGTTTTCGTTGCACATCTTCTAAAATACAACGTGCATGTTCACATTACTATAAGTTCAGCATTCAGCATAATAAACACATCATCATATTACCTACATTCAACAGAAATAGCATTGTTCGTATGATGATACTTAACATTGATAACAACTATATGATATCCGACTTGGGCAAGACGTTTTGCGCAAACACGTATCCAAAGACATACGGTATTTTAGGCAGTTTCCCAGAGTTTTTCTTAGCTGGCAGAAATCCAGCGAGTTCAAGTTTATGTAAGAGTTCAAATTAGATAACACACCGCACACCAAACCGAGGATGAGAGACGAAGAGATAGAGAACATAAAATTCATACAAGAATATTATATCGTTTACATATCCATGCAATGCCATTATTTCCCTCCCACTGCGTACCGACGACGCACGGGTTTTCGTGAAAACTTTCCCTGTACACTTGAAAGCTGTGATATTATTTGTAAACCATCGATTGCGTACTTAATACGTCAAGCGCCTTTCAAGCGAATCATCCGATATAGTTGGCTTTTTACTGTTAATCTTATTACAATTTGCCTCCACATATTATCCTTAAATTGTAACTGGAGAGTGACCAATGAGGAAAGACCTACAGGAGACCAGCCATGTCTGCTTCTAGATTTCCTAAATAGGATTAATATAGCTACCTAATACGGGTATGTGCCCATGGAAGGAATGTAAAATACAAACTTTTAATTCACCAATGGGAATAGCAAACGCGTGCATTTTTGTCACTTTTCAATTTTTTAAATTACAACGGTATTGATAACCCGAGTCGCCAGTGAGTTGTATAGAGATATAGGTATAGCTAAATAGCTAATAGCGGATGATTTAATGATATAGACATTACACAGAACACAAAGGGTACTTTGGTACATAATACGGGTATGTGCCCATGGAAGGAATGTAAAATACAAACTTTTAATTCACCAATGGGAATAGCAAACGCGTGCATTTTTGTCACTTTTCAATTTTCTAAATTACAACGCTATTGATAACCCGAGTCGCCAGTGAGTTGTATAGAGATATAGGTATAGCTAAATAGCTAGTAGCGGATGATTTAATGATATAGACATTACACCGAACACAAAGGTTACTTTGGTACATAAAATTACATCATGCATTTTGATTTAAAGACTTGGAAGTAATATCAACAGCGATTACATCCTTACTGTATCAGCCAAGGTAAGCACGTGCTTGTTTTATTTTATAAGTTTGATATATAAACTTTTTCATTGCGGCAGAAGTAATATCAACAGCGATTACATCCTTACTGTATCAGCCAAGGTAAGCACGTGCTTGTTTTATTTTATAAGTTTGATATATAAACTTTTTCATTGCGGTTTGTGAATGACGTGCGTAACCTTATGGAAAAGCCTAGTTTACAAACATTTTCCCATTGTTATTAGCTGGCGTGTATGCTATTTTATGACGTTTGAGTGGTGGTGGCTAAAAGAAATCTTAGATATTCATTCATTGTATGTAGTTTTATATTTGGAAACAGTAGTATCCGCTGGGAATATCTCGTTGATTTTTCTTCCTAATCATCCATTCAATTTAAGAAGACTTTACTATAGTAAGTAGAAAACGAAAAAGTTTTCCAGTAGTAATCCACATGCATTGGTATTCAAGTTGGTGCACTGGAAGAAATTCTACAAAGAAGAAATTCTACAAAAAGCAGAGCATGTTATATTGATGGAAAACAGTGGTATCAAACGTGACTCTAGCATGACGACGGGAAAGCACTTCTGGTCAGGCCACATGCAAAATCATCATCACTCATCACATCATTCATGTACGTAGTACACGTAACATGCCCAACATCAGTTGGAACTTGGCACTGTCGGAAGTCGGAGTGAGTGGTGAGTGTAATCAAGGAATGAACGCAATGGGCAATGACATGATAAGTCATGATGGAACGTGAGAGCATCTGAAATCTGAATTGAATCAAGTAAAAGAGCGTGTATAACTACATAATATTGTGCTTCAGTCTCCAGAGCAGAAGAGCATGCTTGATGCTTGACTTTGAAAGCAAAAACTGCAATAATAAAATTGCACATATCCAGCAATACACGTTATATTGTAAATTAAAGATTTGCTGCTCTTGCCACTTCCATGTTCACATTCCATGCATTTGCATTCATCTCAATGAATTACAATCGGTAAAATAAATTCATGTGCTTCTTGTTAATGACCTTACTGCTTCCACAACCACATTTTGTCTCGTGTGGTAATCCTTCTATCTACCAAGGCAGATGAAGAAATACTCAGATACCTATGCTGGGTCTGAGTCAGCACTTACAATTAATGTTTTCGCAACAACGTGATTAAGCATCCGATAATGGCTAGCGAAGTCTATTTCCCATTTTCCATGCGAATTATACTCTACAGGTGACGAGTTTTAATCGAGCTACTAACTGTCGTAAAGAAATGTGCCCCGTTTTGGGCGTTTTGAACGATTTAATTTCTGAATGTCAAGCCACAGTCGGACCATACCCGCTTTACATGATGACAGTACAGTGTATATCTATTTAATTTCATTCATGAATCATGAGTAATATTGTGTGCACATATTTAATGATCCGATCCGATGTAAGAGTTCTCAGGAATCGGATGTTTAACATTCGATGGCATTAGTATTGCGCGTGGGTGCTATTATAACTTTACGACTAAAATTCAAATCAAACTTTTAATAGCCGGCTATACTTCAACTGTGTTAATTAGGACGAGACAGGAAACGCCACCGTACTTAAACCGCCAACAATATTTTTTTTTTATTACGAGCCATATATGCAGTCACAGTTTTGTATCATGCTCATTTGCGGTTCATAGGCTTCAAGAGGAGCATTAGTGAAGCATCAATATCCTACGTGGTCATTTGGCCGAACACGTACGGCTCTATCACTATCACTCACACACACCACGGAACGAAACGGCTATCTTCAAGGTTGTTTTTTGCATGGGAATAATATTGCATGGAATTGCTAACCGGTCGGTCAGTGTTCACGCCACCCAAACCTGAGAAAGAAAAGGTATATAAACCCATATATATCCAACAATATTATATATTTTGTAGTAAAAAAAATGTTTTGTAGCGCATGATATGATATGATGATGTACATTTCGTAAATTTCATTCCTCTCGGCTTTTGCCTCAGCATAGCACCTGCACACGAGTAAAAAGTAAGGTCCTCATTTGCTTATAGCACATCTAAAAGTACCATCAATATACCATCATCATCATATCATCCTTCTGATGATGAGGTAGTAGTACACGTAGATTCGTATTGTTATATATATGTACTATATCTGGCGTTCGCTCGTTCTTCAAGTCAGCCAAGCCAAAAAGCCTTTTGTGAGAAAAGACACACAAGTCTATGCAGATCATGGCATGAGAAAAACTGAGCTCTGAACAGGATTTTTGGTACATAGTTTTTAGGTATTTGAGACGAAGAAGAAGCGACGACGCATGCGATCAAAATCCTGAGACCATCCCTTGACAGACTGTCAGTCGATATTTGGCTCTGGCTCCTGAAGCAACGGAGAGTAGCAGAAGAAGGTTATATATATATATATTCATATTCATTTTTTCCGTTTTTTAGTATTCCCTTTTTCCGTATTCCCATAAATACATGCTTAAAAGTACATGCAAACAGCTCACTTTTCGTTGGGTTATAGGTGTACAAGTACAGGTAACATTTCATTTTTCGGCTTTGCTACAACCACCTCACCACCGTACCCGTCCCGTACCCGCACCCTACGCCCACCCACCTAAAATATCCGATATAGTGAAATTCCCAATAGTGAGTAGTGAGCATCCCGAAATAATGTGGTACATATATACACATACAAGAAGACAGTGAATGGAGGATAGCCTTAGTCTTAAAAAACACTTTATATTTTTCTGAACAATTTCAGATTTCAACTTTTGGGCGACTACTGGAAAAGCAAGGATTTTTTTAACAGCTGACATTGTATAATTTAAACCTGTGCGAACAACAGCAGCAATAATATAAAATAGTTCTCATCTCATCATCCGTGTACTAGAGAAGAAGATTTTTTTATCCATCCTGATAAAGTTTTATTTGTATTAAAAAAGTAGCCTGCCTACCTAAACTCCAATTAATTAAGCAAGATGTCCGCAAAGGCAATTCGTGAAGCCACTGGAAAGGCCATCTTGAACAACTATTTGGCTGACCAGACATACTTTGCGCAATGCAAGTTTGCCAGTGTCGACCTGGAGCATTCTCTGGAGAGGGCTGTCAACGCGAATCCCTGGTTGACGAACACTCCGCTGGTTGTCAAGCCGGATCAGCTGATCAAGCGTCGTGGAAAGTTGGGTTTAATCAAAGTGAAAGCGGATCTGCCCACTGTTCAAAGTTGGATTGATGAGAGAATTGACAAAGACGTCCAGGTATGTTCCGTTCCTGGTGTTCGTTATAATAAATATGTGGATGTACGGTTCAATAACAACAACGGTTTGACAAGGGACATAAAAAAATGTGCATTTAGGTAGTGACGAGACGATGTTCATGTTATGTTATTAAGTTGGTGTCTGGTTCATCTCAGGTTGTTTGCAGTACTCTCATCAACTCATCATCTTTACCGAAAGCCTCAATTCTCAATATGATTTCTAAATGGTTAAAAAGTGTTCATATATCTTCATGCAGCATTATTAGTAGTAAAAATATAGTCAATAGTATGGATGTGTTAGATGATGATCGGTAGGATCAATCGAATAAGGTACACAGGATCAATTGCACGACTCATGATACATAAAACATACGATTTATTATGCTAGCGGTTTAAATAAATTAAATGTTGGTAGGAATTTGGTGTACATTATGCTGGTGGCTGGTACTAACTTATGCAACGGACGAATTTTATATAGTAAATGGCGTATGGTAGTTAGTTACTAACTTTTGCGTTTTTGCTCTAGTTAATAATGCTCCAAGATTTTTGACAACACTAAAGTTCTGTTCTGTTCTGTGAGGTATATGTACTTAAGTAAGTATGTGTATAATGTATTGTGCAGTTGTGTGGATGTGTGTGTACAAGTACCTTGTATTTGCATTCTATTATTATTA